>CDFI01099930.1:0-10002 GCA_000826405.1 Acanthamoeba divionensis | reverse complement strand
CCTCCCACCTTGTCACCTATCAATAAAACACACATCATCTGAATCCCTGCAACAAGTTCTACATTGTTGCATCTCTTGTTCCTTGTTCCAGTTAGTTAGGTGGCCTATTTCGTGTCCCCTTTCTCCTAGTTTCCTTAGTGTTTCCAGTCCCAGTCCCTCAAGGTAATCTCAGTACCTTGAGAAGGTAGGCCATCTCTATCATTAGCTACAGAGTTGAGCTGACAAGGAAGATAGACTATGACAAAGTTATAATCTACTAGTTATAAAGCCCAGTGTGCATGATGTAGAGTGAGAGTTCTCATGGTCTAAAAGTAAGTGAGATTCTTGTAGTTAAAATAGACTTTAATTTAGTAAGAAGCACCAACAAGGTACTGTCTCCAATGAGTCAAGGCATCTAGGATGGCAAGAAGTTTCTTGTCATGGGTGATGTAATTTTGTTCAGCAAGGATCAGCTTTCTAGAGTAGAAAGCTACAGGGTGGTTGAAAGAATGATCTTTCACTAAGGCAGTTTTTAAAATGAAGGGCAAGGTTAGGTCAGCATGTCTTAAGATAGATGTAGATGAGATAACAGTCTTTAGGGCTTGAAAAGCTTGCTAGGTAGTCTGGGTCCAATAGAAAGGAGTGTCCTTGTAGGTTAGTTAAGTCAAAGGTAAAGCTATCTTAGAAAAATTTTTAATAAATCTTTTATAAAAATTAGCAAATCCAAGGAAACTCATCACAGCAGTTACAGTAAAAGGGATGGGCCATTGCAAAATTGAATCCACCTTGTCTAGGGCCATACTAATTCCTTGAGCACTAATAATGAATCCAAGAAACTTAATGCTACTTTGATTATATAAACATTTTTCTAACTTAATATATAACTAGTACTAGAGAAGCCTTTGAAGGACTCTGGCAACATGTTAGTTGTGTTTCTCCTGGCTGATAGAGTAAATGAGGATGTCATCCTAGTAGATGATGACATAGATGTTAATGATATCATAAAAAATTTCATTTATTATATTATAAAAAATGGCTAAAGCATTGGCAAGTCCAAAGAGTATAACAAGGTATTTAAAGTGACCATATCTGGTCCTAAAGGCAGTCTTTCATTCCTCTCTAAAAGATTATATAGCTTAAGCCAGAGAATGCCAAGGATGACAAGGTACTAAGGCATAAAAGTGACTTTAAAAGTTAAAGTCTTCTAATAGTTTTTAAAATAAAACTCTAAAGCAGTTGTCTCATAAATGACAAGGCCAGTGTTAGTAAGCTATCTATCTGCAAGGGTTAAGACTCTAGGTTAGAGACCAGAAGAACACTATACTATTTTGTTAGACCTGAGTTTAAACTTTGAAAAGCCTAATTGTATCAATACTTTTTAAGATCTTCTTAAACTTGTTGACACTTACAACTAAAAGCACTTAAATCTAATAAAGCAAGACCTTTTTAATGTTTCTTATCTTTCTTTATTTATAATAGAAGGCCTTGATGGATGAAGCTGTCCACCACTATAGGTGATGTACTTATATAAGAAATTTCAAATCTAAAAGATGAACATTTAGATATGTTTATTAAAACTTATATCTAAGGCAATCCTTTTGAACTTAGCAGCATAAGCAAAGACAGGTCTATTTTCTTGAGTACAAGACCTTAAGTCTCTCTATGAGTTTTTAATGATATGAGGATCATTAAAAGCATTTTTAAATTTCTTTATAAACTTAACATAATTATCTAAGTAAGAAAAATTAGATTCATAAAGAGCTTTATATTATAAAAGAGCTAACTGGTTAATAAAGTACCAATATAGCTAATTTTAATCTTGTTAAAATTGAAACTAAAAGGTTGAAGTAGTAAGAGCATTTATAGTGGAGAAGAAAGTGAAGCAAGAAAAATAAAATAATAAACAAAAGTTTTGTTTGATCTATTATACTTAATTAACTAAAACAAGGAACAAGAGATGTAACAGTGTAGAACTCATTATAAGGATTCAGATGATGTGTGTTTTATTGATAAGTGACAAAGTGAAAGAGAGAACAAGACTTAACAAAGGAGAAAGTTTACTAAAAGTCTATCAAACTTGATTTCTTAGTCACTAGTGTATACTTCTTTATTACATCTCTCATTACAACTCACTTTAGTACATTTATCATCTTTATCTTATTGTCATACACATCTCTTACACTTCTTCTATCATTCTTACCACTATATATACTAATATCTCTCTTTCTAAGCCTTCTTCTAACACTTAGTGTAACATCTTCAATAGCTGCTTCAAAGAGGTCCTAGCATGTTACTAAAGGCTTGCTTTCAGCCTACTTTATTGATGGCTTAATGTTAAGAATTTCTTCTTAATAGTCATTTTTAGTTTTATCCCATCACTTTAATTTAAACTTAGCTCTTTTAAAGACCTTATATCCCTTTATCTACCTCTCTTTTACTCCTTGATTTTTCATCTGTTATTAAGCACTAAGCTCAAGTTCAAGCCTAAAGCTAAGTCATCTTAGCTAGTCTATTTTAAGACATTCTTAGTTTTCTTAGTCTTTAAACTTTTAATAAACTCTTTTCTTTATTAAGTCTTGTTCTCTCTTCTACCTTGTCATTTATCAATAAAACACACATCATCTAAATCTTTATAACAAGTTTTGACATTGTTGCATCTCTTGTTCCTTGTTCTAGTTAATTAAGTGACTTATTTTGTGTCTTCTTTCTTTTAGTTTTCTTTATGTTTTCAGTCTTAATCCTTTAAAGTAATCTTAGTACTTTAAAAAAGTAGGCCATCTTTATCACTTTACAAAGTCAAGAGCTACATGAATAGCTTGATTAAGCAATATAAAGCACATTAGGTTACAAAGGATTATTTTCAACATCATGGCATTAACTATGATGAAACTTTTACTCTAATAATATGTCACTTAAGAATCTAATATTATTGACTTGTATTATTATACCTTTCTTCAAGTAGATCTCAACAAGACTATCTATATGAAATAACTTAAAGTTTTTATCTTCATTATATACTTTAACTATATCTACAGACTCAACAAGAGTCTTTATAGCTTAAAGTAAGCTCATATGAAACTACATTTTAGATCAACACTTTTAAGAGTTACACTTTCTTTCCTTCAAGGTAAACTTATACATTTACATATAAAAACAAAGAAGCAACCTTATATGATTGTTTTCATCTATGTAAATGATCATTAACAAGTGGATGACATCAAATACTTTTCTATCATCACATTCAAGATAAAGAACTTAGAACAAGTTAACTCAATCTTAAACATTAAAGTGTTTTATAACTGTACTAAAAAGACTACTAGCTTGCATTAGAGTGGCCACATCAATGCCTTATTGGCCAAGTTTAATATAGTTAACTTTAAACTAATAAGTGTCTTATTTTACTATGGTCTGACTATTATAAAAATCAAACAAACTTTATTGATTTATTACAACATCTTGTATTATCAAACAATAGGTAAATTACTTTACATTACTATCACCTTACAATCTAACATCATGTTTACAATAGTATTTCTAAGTCACTTTGTCAATGTATACAATATAATACATTAAGAAACAGTCAAAAACATTATATAATATCTTAAAAGATATAAGATTAAACTTTTATATACTACAAGCAAACTTCTCTTAGTGAGATATTGTAATGTAGACTGAAGTAAATGTAACATAGACTATAAGTCTACTTTAGGCTACCTTTTCACTTTAAGCAATGGCCTGACCATGTAGGCTTTTAAAGCTCAAATTACACTAGCTTTATTTTCTATAAAAGCAGAGCTTAACACCTTGTTAGAGGCCATCAAGTAAGCTCTCTATATTAAAAAACTCTTTAAGCCACTGGAAATTAACAGCAACCAGCTAATTCCTTTAGCCAATGACTATTAAAGTTCTCTCACACTTGTTACTCAATCTACATTAACATTTTAGGCCAAGATATAGCATTATAATGAAGCTTTATCACCTTTGTAATACAACTTCTAATGGTTTGATTTTCTTATTATTGTCCCACAGAATCCATGCCTGCAGACCTACTCACTAAGGCCTTTCTTCATCTTAAGCTTGAAAAACTCAAAAGCTTTAAGTTTGGTCCTTAAACTCACCAAACCTAACTTCTTACACCAGAGTCATACATTTCTAGAAAATATTTAGTTTGATGCTCTCTTTCATTATCTTTACTGACAATTCAGTTCTGCCTAAAAAAAAGAGCTTTTATAAATGGCTGTTGGGCAGAAATTGTTGGTAATTTTTTACCAAACAAATGAAAAATTACCAAGAAATCTGGAGAATAAAATACCAATCACAAATCAAAGGGAAATTGACAAATCAGATGCGCGAGCAATTCTTTTCTGCAACACAAAAGATAAAAAAATATTTTTACATCTCGCCCTCGCAATGTGCGATGGATATCATCAACCTTTCTATCTTCTGAGAGGCCATGGTAACCCATTTGTTCATCTCTTTGCGCCGCTTCCTCACGCCTTAAAAATATCACCCTTTTTTCCACACTCAGTACAACCTGAGCTCACAGGAGCGGCCAACTTGATCAATGTCCACAATCTTGGTGGGTTCCTTGCGAGGGACAAGGTGCCCCTTACCTTTGAGCCCTATCTGCGACATCTGCCAATAATGGGTAATGAGACCGATAGCAACCCAAAGCTTGGCCTCAAATCTTTGTTCAGAGAGAACGAGTGGCCCATTTTAGAAGATGAAGACAATTTAGTGCTGGCACCTTTGGGGGAAGAATTTGTGAAAGGATACATATTGGAAGAAGGCAAACTGGAGGTTCATCCCTCCTATCCCCATGATGCTGAAGTGCTTCTTATCTCCCAAAAACCTCCTTATACAAATTTTTCCAATCTTTCACAGATAAAGCGTAGGAGAAGTCACAAAGATAGAGAAGGCAGAGAAAGGAAACACAGGCGTAAACATCGGAAGCACAGAGAAGGCAGGGAACGAGAACGGGAGAGGGAGCAAACAGCGCTAATACAGGCTCAGGAACAGGCACCACCCGTTGCGCCTGGGTCAGTAGTGCCAGCAGAAGCTGCGACAGGGGGAGAGCGGAAGGAACGAAAACATCGACCTAAGCGAGAAAAGGTTTGCACATCACTCATGAGAACACACGCGCCAGAGAGAGAGAGAGAGTGAGAGAGAGAGAGAGAGCAGACCTTTGCTTTACAATGTCTGGTGGTGACTGCTGTACATATCTTGTTCTTTGATCTATTGCAACCTCGTAGAAGCGTAGTCGAGAAGATAAGACAGATGCCAATGGATCTATAAAAAAGAAAAGAAGAAAGAAAGAGAGGGTATCTCTCCTCTCCTACTTATGCTTATACTTAGCCCAACCACCATACCATATCAATGTTTACTAATTCTCTCTCTCACACACACCTACGACCATAATCTCACCAGTCCTCAGATTCAAAGCTTCCTATCAACACTGTTTCCATCACTGGCTAGCTCCTCGAAAAATAGAGAGAGTCCCTCTTCTTCTTCTTTCTTTGCTTTTATTTATGTGTACACTTTAAAAAATGAATTCTTGTTTCTTTCTCCAGATGGATGGCCATTAGTGAAGTACCGTAAGGAAGGGGGGGGGGTTGTTATTGTTGCTGTAAATATAAATAACAATTCTGCTGCTTGCATTAATGACGACAACCCTTGTGTGCGCACAAATTGTTCCGACAGCAGACCTGCAGCATGCCCACCATCCTGCTCTTAGATGCTTCTCTTTCTATGTCCAGGATTGTGTCCAAAAACCAAACAAGAAAAGAACTTGTTCAGAGAGGTTGCAATCCCCTACTATTTGCCCCCCCCCCAAGAGTTCATTACGTCGTTCTGGGCTGAATGTAGTGCATGTTTGCAGCCATTTTACATTTTTGCGAGTACTTAGAGCTCAACCATCCACACGAGCAAGTGTGCCTCATCAGTTTTTCTTCAGAAAGCCATGTCCTGGCTACCTTTACAAGAGATTATGCAGCAATTAGAAAGGCACTGTATCCTTTTGCCTCCTCCTAAACATCCAACATATTTTAAATGTTTCCATTTAACAACACTTCCTGCTGGATGGTGAAGATATTCAATAGAGCTGCAGGACACCACAGATCTGCACTGCGGTCTTACCACAGCATTGGCAGAAACAGTGCAACGCTTTGGCACCATTCACGATCAGCCCACACAGATCATTGTAGTCACTGATGGGCGGCCCACTGGGGGTATTCTTTTACTCTTCTTCTATCGGCCCATTCTCTCCTCTAACTACTGAATTTGTCTTCAATAATTGAACAGAGGACCCTCTTTCTGTGCACTTTCCATTCCCTGTTAAGATCCACGTAGTGGCCATTGGAAGTGCTCACGAGTTTGATTTAGAACAGTACGAACGGTTTGCGCGCAGTCGCTTTGGCAGTTTCCATTACATTGAACTACCCCAAGGTGTGCGCAGCTTTAAACAAGTCTTTGATAAACTTGCAGGCGCACATTGTATCCTCTGTTCTCCCTTTAAAGGTAATGTCCTAGTTTGCGCCACAGTTATTTTCTTTGACAGGATTCAAGACGTGCCCTACAGTGGACATATCGCATTGGGGCACCTCTCGGGCAGAGTGACTCTACATCCTAATCCCAATATGTCATTACTGCACCAATACGTAACAGAAAATGGTAAGACAAAAATTTGCAAAACAAAACACAAGAAAATTGTAGAAGAATCACTATTTTTTGCATTTAACCAATTTCTTGAAACAGACATACCACGCTTCTTCCCCACAGTTTTGCCCATAATTGGTTTCATTCCAACAAAGAAGATGCCTTGCCCTCCAACTCTGTCATACCATGCTGTCATACCCTTGCTCAGCAATGAACGAACCGAGCAAGGCATGTAGCCACTTCCATTCACCTATAATCTCATGTTCCTCTAAGATTGCATTCAATAGGATCCATACAGGGAATGTGCCAACAACAAATTGAAGAGGTAATTATAGCAAGGATCAATCATATGACATTTTAAATAGTGTTTCTCCATTTCAGCAAGATGTATCACTTTGTTTGATTCTTCACGGGTGCCTTAAAAATGAAAGAAAGAGTGCAGTGGTTCAACTTGCAAACGATTGGTTTGGTCTCTTAAATTCATCCACCGAAGGATCTGTGGACGGTATGGTTTTAAGTTTCTCTTCTCCAACAACAATTTCTCTATCCTCTCATCAGATAAACCGTATCTCCAAATTTATTGTTAAAATTTACTTGTGTGTGTTCACAGCTCTTGTATTGTTTGTGTTATCGCCGAAGTTACCACTTTATGACTTTGGGTCGTGGGTGGCAGAGGATAAAGATATAACAAAATTCCCATCTGTACCTCCTGCCAATTCCCCCTTTTCGACCACTTTCCCCATTAAAAAGGTGATGTATTAGATCTGACATCACAGTTATTTGCACACAGACTTACCTGACTTTGACGTTCATGTTTAATCTAAGCAGACACTTCATCCCAAGAGTTACGCAATTGGAAAAGGTGTCTACTCTCTGCCTTCAGTTAGTGATGACGTTTTACAAGTAAAGACCTTTGCTTTGTTGTTGAATTGTTTCCTGCTGTTGATTCTGATGACTTGTAAATATTTATACAAAAGAATGACCTGCAGAAGATACTGCGCTACGTCAGAACTTTACCCCAAAAGAGAGATCTTTTGTACAGCGAGTAAGTTCTCTCTCTCTCTCTCTCTTCATATAAACATTTTTCCTTACACAAGAGCACTAAATGCAATTACACACACCACCATTTTATACTCACCACCAGGTGCCAAAAATTGAGACAGATAGCTTTCCTCTATCACTTCCCTTCACTAATTGATAGCCTCGTGAGTATGCTGGAAGAGGAAATACTGTACGTAGCAGCAGCAGCGCCTCCTGCCTTTCAGAGAGAATATTTACTCTACTTCCCCCCCCCCATTTAGGCACAATAAAGACAAGTCAGCCGAGGCAGTGGTTGTGCTAAAGGACCTGACAAAGCAGCTGCTCCACAACAGTGACTCCGAGCAGCTCCATCCGCCCACTACGACCTCCTCACGTGCAACCAAGTCCTCCATGTCTTTGGACAAGATATTAAACTGAAGAAGAAGAAGTTTGTGTTGTGGTGTAGCTACAAATAATGGAGGATTATGCATCCTCCAGCCCCTTAAATGCTCGAGAGAAATCAACCTTGTCCAAGACGAAAGTGTTTCAAGGGGGGGCGTATGGCCAAGTTTTCTAACTGGGATATGAATAGCTTTCTGCAACAGACTAAACACATTTTCCCATTTAAGAAGACTCTTTATAAATTGTTAAAATTATTTCTCTCCACATAGTAAGGAGCTCAGTTGGCCTAAATCATTCTTTGCAGTGTGACAAGAATTTGAGGGTGCCACTGGATTTTAGGTAGGAGAAGATGTCCGTCAGAGAAATGACCCCCAGAGGCTTAGAGTTGTGGTCAGTCAGGAAGATTCTGTGGAGGCGGTTGCTATTGATGAGCCCCACTAGCTCGGCCAGGCCCATATCCGGTCCACACGTCACAAGAGCCCTCCTGCAGCCTCTAGCCGCCTCCCTGGCCTCCTGCTCAGAAGAAAGAGCAGAGAGAGAGAAAGAGATGAAAGAGATGAAAGAGAAACAAAAGGAAAGAGGGGTGGTGACACATGGGAATGAACTTTGTACAATGCGTCTTACCTTGAGATATTGGTCTAGTGGCTTGAGGAGGGATATGAGGCGCCTGTCGAAGAGTATTCCCTTGAGGTCGCTAGCGCTTACAGTGTCTAGCAGCCTGCCAGAGGCCTCATCCACAACTGCAAGAGAAGACAATCCTGCAAAGATGATGACGACCACTACATAAGAAGAGAAATTGGACAAAAGAGAGAATGCATGGGTAGAACCGAGAGAAGATACATACCACTTTCATGCATGATTATGAATGCTTCTATGGCAGTAAGGTTTGGAGAGCATTTCATCATATGCATAGCTGATGTCTTCGTAATATCTCCAGCTTTGATATTGCTAACAGGAAATTGAAAATCAGAAATTAAGGTATTAGGAGGGTAGAGTTTTTTTGCTGAGGGTGCTGGACTTGATTAGGGGAACATGGGAGAGCTCATCCTCCAGGTACTGCAAGACCAGAGACTGTGTAACAAGGCCAACAAGCTGGTTGTTGAACACATCGTGAACAGCAATCCTATGGATGCTGTCTTTACTAAAGACTGGTGGTCCTAGAATAAGAAATAGACAACAATAGCTTCATCTTATGATCTATTACCTTCTATTGCATCCTGTATTGTCATTGTATCAGCCAGATATGTGTACGGGTTCCTCTTGGAGTGTCCTAAATACAAAAAAGAATTATCTCTGTGTAGCATTCCTTCTCTATTGCACTCTGGCCATTGATCAGCTCACCGATGAGTTCTTTGACCTTGCTCAGGCGAAACTCTGTTGATATAGAAGAGAGTGAAGACATGTCTTCACTGGTAAGTCCTCTCTTGGACTGAATCCCAATAGTCCGCAGCGTACCACCACCACCGCCACCAATATCATCATCTGACTTGACTAAAGATTATCATCAAAATAAGGAACGTACCTCTATTTGCTCAAGACCTCCTCTTTCAATGGGTCGTTTTACCTCCTCAACAATGAAAGCAAGGAGATCCAAAATATCGACAAAGCCATAAAGGTTACCCACTAAAATATGATATTACAAGTGAGAAGTTGAGCAGGCAATAGGGAAAGTAGATCTACTCATGTTTGGAGCCAAGCTCAATCAAAAAGCTACCGGAAGTTTTGAAGATAATCGGGGCAGAGGAGATATTGTTGACAGTGAGCTTTTCCATTGCTGTCGCTACTGTGTCATTCTCTTCCAGCAAGACTAAGCTATTGATGTCTTCCATCACTTCTTTCAGCTCTCTTTGCAGCACTGACATTCTGTCCTGGTGTCAGCAATAATAATTGGGTCCAAGAAAAAAAGAATCAGATGGCTATGCGTCTGCTTGACTTTGGTGCATGTGA
>CDFI01099927.1:0-11724 GCA_000826405.1 Acanthamoeba divionensis | reverse complement strand
CCCCCCCCCCACTGTCACCAACAATACTTGGTGGTGGTTGTTAATTCCTGTTGATCGATTGGGTTAGTGAGTGATTTGGTCCTTTAATCCTTCAGAGATGAACGTCAACGGGAACCAAAGATTGGCTGTGTTCAGCCCAACAGGAGCCACTGATCTTCCTTTTCACAAGCAAGTATTTGCTGGAGCCATGGCTGGTAACCCCTCCCCCTCTGTAAATGAAACAAACAAGGTGACTGATTGCAATCTTTTTATTAGGCTTGTGTGAAGTGCTGTGCATGTATCCTCTTGGTACCTCCCCTCTTCACTCCCCGCCATCTTGTTCTTGTAACTAAACCTGGAAATTCATGAAGATGTGGTTAAGACAAGGTTCCAGTTGTCCACTGGGGCAACCAACGCAT
The DNA here is from genome assembly GCA_000826405.1 of Acanthamoeba divionensis. NCBI lineage: Eukaryota > Discosea > Longamoebia > Acanthamoebidae > Acanthamoeba > Acanthamoeba divionensis. The sequence goes on along the minus strand of CDFI01099927.1, from coordinate 11,326 downwards.
CTGTTATTGCCACATTTAAAGAAATAATAAGGACTGAAGGGTAACTCTCATCCATATTCTCACTGCAGTGACAGATGCTAAAGGAAACACATCAATCTGTTGATCTGCAGGTTTGGAAAGCTTTATAGAGGCATTGCATCTCCAATACTGGGTGAGTTCATCCAGCAGTTTTTTAAATCTGGCACTGTGATTATATTAATAAGGATTCCTTTCCTTTGGTATTCGTTATGATGTGTGCACAGCTGAGGCGCCAAAGCGTGCAGTGAAATTCTCGACTAATGAGCAGTACAAGAGGCTGTTCAGGGACAGCAAAGGTCATCTCAGCGGCGCGGGCTTCGTCGCTGCGGGTGCCTGCGCCGGCATGACCGAGTCCGTCATCAACTGTCCGTTCGAACTTGTAAAAGTTCGCATGCAAGCAAAAAGCAATGCAAGTCAATTCCCTCTTGCCTCCCATCTCTTCTGGTATAGTCAATGTGTGCTCATGGAGCCTCCTAACGTGTGTTGGCGCTGTTACAGATGGGCCTTTACAAGAACACTTGGGATGCTTGTAATAAGATTGTTCGTGGTGAAGGCATCACTGTCCTCTACCGTGGCTTGGGCTCTATGCTGGTGAGCATTCCATCCTTGTAAATTATCTAGTGTATTTTGCATCATAATCAGATTTGTTCTTCTTTCCTGTAAACAGTGGCGTAATGGTGTATGGAACGGTAAGAGATGCTAGTGAAAGAAATGTTCAACAAAGCATTGCTCTTCGTGTTAATGACCACTAATGTTTGCACGCACGGATCAGGTGTATACTTTGGCACTATACAACAGGTAAAACTGCGCATGCCACAAGCACAGGTACTACACATTCCTATACTGATGATACCTATATTTTACATGTCTCATAATTCTTTTACTGCCCTATCTACAGACAGAAAAAGGCAAGCTGGGTGTAAACATACTAGCTGGCACTATTTCCGGCACTTTAGGTGCCCGCTCCGTCTCTCCCCCTCAAACATACACACACACAGAGAGAGAGGTGGTGGCAACATGGGACTAAAGACTCAATTTCTTTGTTACCATTATAGCTACAATGCTCAATACCCCGTTTGATGTAGTCAAGTCGCGTGTGCAAAATACACTACCTGGCCAGTCGCGCTTATATACATTTACCCTGCCCGCCTTAGTCAAAATAGCCAGGTTAGCACCTCTACTGATATCGACATGATCTTTGACCATGCCGTTCTTTGTAGTATCCTCCCCACTCACTCTCTCTTGGTGTATTCTCAGGGATGAAGGATGGAAGGCGTTGTACAAAGGATTTGTTCCCAAGGTAATGCGCCTTGCTCCCGGAGGCGGCATCATGCTTGTACGTACAACCACAACCCGTATGATATGGCGATATATATAATTTAGACTCAGACTGACCAAGCCGTTGTATTTATCACCTCAGGTGGCGTTTGACTTCTTCGCTCGGTTGTTGGCCTGAAGTCCCCCCCCCCAACTTAGTCCTACTCCTGCCTGTTTCTCTATCGCTCTGTTTCATCACAAATAAATTTTCTTCACTGAGGAAGCAGGGAGACGTTCTCTCAGCCATCACGCATCCACCTTCGTTGCTTATTGGGCTGATTTGATTTGCGTGCTCTCTCACCCTCCTTTGCCCTATCATCTCCCAATGATATCAATGAATGAGGCAACTTGACGAGAAGAACCGACACATACTCGCCCTGTACTTCTTACGCCAGCACAGTGAGTCATTTCTTCTTCCTCTCCTGAGGGGGGAGAAGTTTTCTATTTTGTTACTTCAAGATATATAGATCTTCGCTGTGCCAAATCAAATTCCTTTACCAAAAGAGTAAGTAACTGAAGCTCACAAACTGAAAGTCATTGGCGCAAATAGGGATATCACCAGGCACCTGTTTGACAGAAGGACACGCCACACTTTTGCCTCTCTTCGAGTGCAGTGAAAAGGTGAAACTGGCTCCTAAAGTAACTTGAGAGGCAGTGATAAAGGAGAAGGACAGAGAAAGAACAAGAAGAAAGATAAAGCTGTATCGAGATTGAGAAATCAAGGGAGGAAGAGGAAGAAACAGAACTAAAACAAAGTTAATATTGAATTGATTGAAGGAACTTTGAGACAAGACTCCAACAGAAGCACGGAGAGGAAGGAAGAGAAGAATGGGTAACACGCCATGTGGTGGTGGGGCTCTCACGGAGGAGGAGAAGCAGGCGCAAGCCATCTCCAAGCAGATTGACTCCCAGATAAGTAAGGAAAAGAAGTCATCCAACAGTGAGGTCAAGCTGCTTCTCTTGGGGGCGGGTGAGTCAGGCAAGAGCACGTTTGCTAAGCAGATGCAAATCATCCACAAGAACGGTTTCTCTGAGGAAGAGCGTATGACACAGAAGCCTGTGATCTTTTCCAACATTCTGGACTCTATCAAGAAGCTTGTCAAGGCCGCAGATCGGTTCAAGGATACAATGGACGGACTTGAAATCAGCAAGGAAGCACAGGAAGGGGCTGAGTTCGTCACGAAGCTAGACCTCACGCATGATGTTGAGCTGACAGCAGAGCTGCTGGGATATATCAAGATGCTGTGGGCAGATTCGGCCATCCAGAAGGTCTATGAGCGTAACAATGAGTTCCAGCTGAACGACTCGGCGGATTACTTCTTTAAAGAACTCGACCGGATTGCAGCGACTGATTATGTCCCAAGTGAGTCCGATCTCCTGCGACTGAGGAAAAAAACTACAGGGATTATAGAAACCCAGTTTTCCTCTGGGCGTCTCTCATTCCGTATGGTCGATGTGGGCGGACAACGTAACGAGCGTAAGAAGTGGATCCACTGCTTCGAGGGCGTGACCTCCATCATCTTCGTCACCTCTCTCTCTGAATATGACTGTGTGCTTGAGGAAGATGAGACGACTAATCGTATGCGTGAGTCACTCAACCTTTTCGAAGACATCGTCAATAACCAATGGTTTGCACACACTCCTGTCATTCTGTTCCTCAACAAGAAGGATCTCTTCGAGAAGAAGATCCAGAAACGTGACTTGCGAGTGTGCTTCAAGACCTACAAAGGAGGCAAGGATTACAACGTCGCTGTAGAGTACATCAAGAAGAGGTTTGTTGATTGCAACAAGTCGCCAGACAGGTTCATCTACACACACGAGACTTGCGCTACAGACACTAATAACGCCCGCGTCGTCTTCAATGCAGTCGAAGATATGATTCTCAATGCTCTCATGCGCAGAGCTGGCCTCTAAACCTCCCACAAAACATACAAACACTAAACACGTATCAGACTTCTCTTCTCATACATAGGCTCTAGGGTCCTCTGCCTTCTCTCTGCTTCCTTCCCCACATTTCTTCTTTACTCTTCTCGTCCTCTCTCCTCCCTCATTGACTGTACCTTCATCTCTGAGATATATATGGAATCCTCTTTTGGCAAGACTCCCAAAGTGTTAATGCAACACTACTTCGATAATATGATCAGCAATTCTCTTTCGCCCACTAAATTACTTGCCTCTTGCACCATCACTCCAGTGTACAAACTCAGAAAAGAGAAAGCTAAGGACACTCGACTTTTCTCATTTTAACTGCATGCACACACATCTGTATTATTACAGCCATCAACTAAACGAATGTGTTGGAGAATTATATCCCTTTGTTTGTTTCTCCTCTCTCTCTCTCTCACCTTTTGCCCTCCAGCAGTGATCACCTCATTTCCTATCACAACAGAGGATTCTTTTGCATCTAGATAATAAAAACACTAAGAATGAAATGAAATTGCTATCTCTCTATCTAACTGCGCAGCAAAAATCTCATGCAGTGTTTCATTTACAATGTTAATGAATGTTGTAGCATACACCATTTCATTTCATTCAGGACTTTCTTACAATCTACTGTAATTTCACTTCCAAACCAATTGCAATACTTGTATCTGTGTTTACAAGAAACAGCCTTCACTTTACCATTCACTAATTTTTTGCCAGCCTTCTTATGAGCATGAAATCTGTTCTTACAGTTTCTCTTCTTCTTTGTGGCCTTTGTCACCAAAGTTCTTGTGTCTCACACAGAGAATATAACCTCTGTCACAAACGTACAGTCTGGTAACCAGTGTTCTTGGCTCTACTAGCATGCTAGCAAATGTCTTGCAAGGAAGTTGCATGCGTAACACAAGCACGAAACCACAAGTCTGAAACAGTAGAGAACAAAGTGATCAACCCCTTACATTTTTGTAGGGGGCACTTCTTTAAATCGAAACATCTGTTTCACCGAAGGAATGATGGGAATGTCGCATTCCTTAGACCAATCAAGGACAAGAATTTTCCTTCCTGGAAAGCCGTTGCGGAAGTCATCCCTGTCTGATTAACCAGACGGGGGGGGGAGGTGACCTCTTTTAGTCCAACCACCCTAAATTTCAGGGAATCCTGGCCAATCACAGGACACGTCAACTGTCGACGACGACAGAAAGTCTGCCGACAACCACCACCGCCCCAACAACTGCTCACCACCGCCGCACCACCACTCTCACGACACACTGCGCGCTCACCACACACCACCTCAGCGCACATCAATTCGCGGTTTACTCTCTCTCTTTTTTTTGATTGATCGATTCTTCTTTGTTCTTCAAGTGTTCAATACTACTCAATTGCCATGGATGAGGAATATGATTGCGTTGTTTTGGGCACTGGACTCAAGGAGTGCGTGCTGAGCGGTCTACTGTCTGTTGATGGCCTCAAGGTACTTCACATGGACAGAAACAGTTACTACGGAGGCGAGTCGGCTTCTCTCAACCTGGAGCAGCTGTACCAGAAAATCAGACCAGGCACCCCTCCCCCTAAAGAACTTGGCCAGAACCGCGACTATAATGTCGATCTCATTCCCAAGTTCATCATGGCTAGTGGTATGTGTCGCTCCCTTTTTTCTCTCTCCTTTCTCATGTTCATGTTGACTGACCCATTTTATTTTGTTTATTCAAGGCATTCTTGTTAAAATGCTTATCCACACTGATGTTACTCGCTATCTCGAGTTCAAGTCAGTAGATGGTTCGTATGTGGTGTCTGCTGGTAAAATTCACAAAGTTCCCGCCACCGATACCGAGGCTCTCAAGTCACCTCTCATGGGCATGTTTGAGAAGAGGCGCTGCAAAAAGTTCTTCATGTACGTTCAGGACTACGACGAATCTAACCCTAAGACGCACCAAGGTAAGAGGGAACCTCAAAAAACACAACATATTTTTACAGCACACCCATTCTCTTCGCCATCGTTATTAATCAGGTTATGATTTGAGGAACATGTCCATGAAGGAGCTGTTTGACCAGTTCGGCCTTTCGCCTGATACAATTGATTTTGTTGGTCACTCATTGGCCCTCCATGTAGACGACTCTTATTTGACCCAAGCAGCTCTGCCCACAGTCGAAAGGATTAGACTCTACTGCGAGTCTCTGGCCAGATACTCCAAGTCTCCTTATATCTACCCTCTGTATGGCCTCGGCGAACTCCCACAAGCATTTGCAAGGTGAGCCCCCCCCCCCAAAGGACTCGAGGTTACATTTTTCTCAGTAGTTGTGTGTATTTGAAATTATAGGCTGAGCGCGATTTATGGAGGTACATACATGTTGAACAAGCCTATTGATGAGATTGTGGTTGAAAACGGCAAGGTCGTTGGGGTCAAATCCGAAGGAGAGGTGGGTTACCTACCAGAACAAATAGGATGTGCTTGTTGAGTGAGAATGAGCTAATAATTATAATAACTAATCCTGTCAACGTCTACTGTGTATGCAGGTGGCCAAGTGCAAGTTCGTCATCTGCGATCCGTCATATGTGCCCCACAAGGTGAAGCAGTCTGGAAACGTCGTGCGCACCATCTGCATCCTGGACCACCCCATTCCCAACACCAACAACTCTGAGTCATGCCAAGTGATCATCCCACAAAAGCAAGTCGGACGCCAAAGCGGTTTGTCCCCCCCCCAAAAAAAAACGATTTCTGGTGTTATGTCACTTCCTGTTTGCAGTGTGCTTGGTGCTGATCTGACTTCCTTTTTTTTTTGGTCTCTTGTGGTATATAGACATCTACATCTCGTGCATCTCTTCGTCTCACAATGTGTGCTCCAAGGGCAAGTACATCGCCATCGTGTCTACCACTGTGGAGACCTCCAACCCTGAGGCCGAGCTGAAGCCCGCCTTTGACCTCATCGGGCCCATCCAGGAGAAGTTCACCACCGTGTCGCCCAACTTCGTACCAGTCGACGACGGCACGCAGGACAAGATCTTTGTCTCCACCGCATACGACGCCACCTCCCACTTTGAGACAACCTGCGTCGACATTCTGGACATCTACAAGCGCGTCACCGGCAAGGACGCTGACCTCTCCCCGCCCGAAAAGAAGGAATAAGAGAACTGAATGAACGATCGATCCATCCATCCTTTGAGCTCAAAAGCGCGAATGTTTAAGCACCCCTCCCTCCCTCCCTTTCTGCATGGCCTCTTCTCTTTTTTTTTCACAGAAATTACCTTTTAGTTGTTGTTGTTGTTGTTTGTCATTGTGTTTGTCATCAAGCAAGGTGTTGCCTTCTTCTTCTTCTTCTTCTTTAGTGGTATAGTGCTGCGGTGGCGCACATCTATGACCCCCCTCTGTAGAGCAATTTATTATTATTATTATTATTATTATATTATTTGTTGTTGTCCCTATGACACACACACACCTGGACAATGATATGGCAATGACAATGATGACGACGATGATGATTGTTTGAGCTCTCACACACACAAAAAGTGCACAACCAAATATATCTCTGTTTTATACTTCTGTTAAGCTGGGATGTAAAGAGAATGCAACATTTTTATGCATGGGACATTGCCATCAGGCTTGCTTCTTCTTTTCTCTGAGAGGTTGAAAATGACACACACTCTCCAACAAAACTCTCTCTGCCACTTTGAAATTTTTATTACTGGCCTCATACATACATACATACATTCCCTGTGGTGGGAGCTTACTAGACTTGAAACGGACATCATGATGGCACATTGCTTGACAACCAACCAGACACTATTCACATGGGTCTTTGCTGACTGTTGGGAAACCTGATGGTGGGGTCCTTTTTTGAAGTCAAGGACAGCTGGACTGCCGGAGAGAGCCCCAACAGGAGGAAACCACAAAGACATCGGATTCACACTACACTACACTTTTGGGTTCATCACAGCATTCCCCTCCTTCCAACATCAGTGCTCCAGTCAGATGTATTCAGCCTGTTCCCTTCCAGGAAGACACCAGACATGGCTCAGTTGGAGTCTTGTGCTTGCAAGCAATCCAAGCCAGCTGAGCATCATGGTTCCTAATTTTCGAAATTATATACAAAATTATTATACAAAAATATTTTACCACTCAAGTCGCTTCTGTTTAATATATATATGTATGTATGTATTTGGAAGATTAAGATTTGTTATGGATGACCTAATCACCAATCCTGATTAATTCCTGGTTTGGGCCCTCTGCACGTGACTTTTAAATTTACTGATACTGATTTTCATTGGTTCATCGGAGAACAACTCACCCCCCTTTGAAAAAAGAAAAAAGGTGTCCAGAAGGACCACCACCGATACGGTGGTAAGGTACAGACCGCCCCACTACCACCAAGAAAGTCATATGCATGTGTCTCGTGGTGCTGCCTCCTTTTTGAACCACAGTGGCAATGGCCATAAATTGGGGGCTTGCAGGTACTCAAATCGTCTCTTTGCACTGGTGTTGGCGATGATGGTTGTTGTACTCGTCGCGACCTCCTACCTCAACCCCAACCCCAACCAGGCTTCAGCCAAACATGAGCCACTGCAACAGGGGCCTACAGAGGAACTGTCCCAGAAGGATTCTTGGACAACTCAACAAACTGCTGGGCGGGAATCATCAGATCAGGTTGATAATGAGGACACACCACCCAAGATTATTCAAAAAGATAGAAAAAGGCCCAAGCACACAAACCATGTATTTGTGGTTTTGGACAAGACGTCTTGGGAGCATGCTGCCTCCGCGCCATTGGCAGTCTTTGAGCAGGCTTCAGGTATGACCTCAGGGTTAGTCCTCATTGCTGGAGGACTCCGTCCAGACATCTACAAGGTACAAAGAGAATTGCAGGCTTGGGACGTAAGCCATAGACAGTGGATGCCTTTGGGCAAGCCTCTTGAGCTTCCTCTCAGTGCAGCAGAGACCCACCAAGCAGCCACGACTGGAGATGACTTCTTCTTCATCGTGTCAGGGCAAAAGGGGGGAGGCTGTGGACGTGGCACAACATCGTCCTGGGCTCTTCATGTACCATCAAGAACGTGGATAAGGCTTCCCGACCTTCCCGAAGTCAGGTACGCTGCTAGTGCTGCATACTTCAATGGCCAGCTACACATTGTTGGAGGGGCCAAGGCTGACCGCGCTGAGACATCAACCACGCATTGGATACTTCACATTGGATCCAAGCTCATACAAAAGCTGAAAGCCTTCTTGGCCAGTGATCAAAAAGTCAAGGACAGAGATAACAACGCTTTCATCCATATGGAAAAACAGTTGTCTGAGCTAAGTTGGACCACAGGCGATCCTATTCCTTTTGGAGGAGACCATGCTGGTTCTGCGGAAGTAGATGGATCGTGGTATGTGATTGGAGGCGAGCATGATCATGAGAAAGCACTTGAGGGCAATCGATGTGGGCCAGGAAAGCTTCTGCCTCATTCCTATCTGTTCAGATATGACTTTGCATGCAGCGAGCAGTCATCTGCTTTGGAGGGCAGTAGCTATTGTTCACAGAAATGGACCCGCCTGAGTGATCTACCACATGCTGTCTCACACATCGATTTCTCCGTTGTACATTTTGAGGGCTTTATTGTGGTCTTTGGTGGCCAAAGAGAGCTAAACACTCTGGTGCCCTATGTGCAGGCCTATTCTATTGCTGATGATCAATGGCGTGTGATAGATCATATGAAAACTGGTGGAATCAAGTCAGCGTCGGTATGGCTCCAGGACTGTTCTTTTCGAGCCAACAGCACAGACACAACAGAGTGTGTTGTGTTCTCTGCTGTGGGAGAACCTGGCGCGCCTGAGAGTAACCACCCTTTGCCTCCCTGTGTCAACACAGTCAGACAAAATGTGCTGAGGCTTATTGTTGTGGGCTGGCCCCCTTATGAAAGCGAGCAGATGGAAAAGGGCAACCGAAGTTTGGATCAGATATACCCCATTGTTCCTTTGGGCCATCCCCCAACAGGTTGGCCTGCAAACAAGCACTCTCTGAATCATGCCAAAGAGATACCAGTCAATCTTCGTGGCTCAAAGCAAACAGTATTTGTGCAGTTACTGTTGACTGAAGGTACTTACGAAGTACTGAAGGGGGTCTCAGTCGTAAGGATGCCACGCGAGTCTTGGCTGCTGAGCCATTCACATAAAGGTTACCATGAGATACTTTATACTTTAAGTGGATCTGCCAAGGTGACCGTGGGCGAAGAAACGACAAGGCTGGATCCTGGTAGTGTTGTGTTCCTCTCTCCGGGAGTGGAGCATGAAGGAGGTGCGACAGTCTCTTCAGACCAGTCGGATTGGGTGGTGATGAAGCTGGAACTGTTCACACCCTCCGAATACCAGGCCAAGATCGGTGAAGGAAATCCCTTCAGGACAGTTCAGCAAGCCAAGAGAGAGATACTCAACCTTCCCTGTGTTGGTGGAGGAACCAGCAGCTTGGAAATGAGAGATCTTCAAGACCACTCAGTTCCTCACATGAAAACCTTTCATCACGTTGTGTGGCACCATGGGGCAGAGAGGAATCAGTGGATGCCACCCAGTGGTGGAATGACTCTTATCTTTAGTATCAGTGGGTGCCTGAATCTTGAAACACAGACAAACAACATTACATTAGAAGCAGGAGAGCTCTACGTGTTGGATAATCAACAATCTCTGAGAGCCTGGGTTCGACCAAATGAGAAGCACTGGACAGGCATCATTATCGAGCTAGCTAAAACTCAACAAGTACCCAGTGAAAACAGCCAAGCGACTGAGACCAGAGACGCAATCCCAGACTCCCTTAAACTCAAAACTGCTGTAACAATTGTTGAAAAGGACGGCAAGCATTATCTATCCGTTCCTTCGTCTTCTGCTGTATCTTCTCATTTAAACGCGTGCCCTCGACGTTCTGATGCTGCATCTCCATGTTACCTTGTTTATGAAGCTTCATTCCACTCAACACAATCATCCGAAAGCGAAGTTCTCAGGGCCAATGTTTCAGCTATAGTTTCTTCTGCAACTGGGAACTTACTTTGGGAGCCTCTTCCTTGGCTGCCTGAAGGTGAGTACCAAGTAAACGTTAGGCTGGAGCTCATCGCATCAGGTGACACTTCAGGCCCAAACCAAGCGATCCAATGCTTCGCGGCACAGCATAAGGATGCAGGTCAGTTGTCACTGCCATTCTGCGCAGATGGAAGGAATGATCACTGCAATAGGCTTATTGTTGAACAGACAGGCAGCTTCCAGAGACCATCAAGGCATTGCAGTAGCACAGATGAACTCTTCACAGGATTTTGGCAAGCGCCTCAGCAGATTTCTGACAGCTTCACTCTCTCGAAACTCGAACGATATCATTGGAACCCTCCTTCTTGTATCTTTCCATCATTCCCTACCGAAGAAGTGAAGCAAATGCTGAAGGGACAGTGGATCTTCTTCCTGGGGGACTCATTGTCAGAGGAGATCGCTCTCAATTTGATGGTGCTCGCAGACATGCCCTGGAGAGATGGGTTCAGCAATGGGTTTAATACAAAGACTTGTGATTTTGGGGCCAACCTTGGAGGCCAGAGAATATTTGATGCCTATGTTAAGGGAGAAGAAATGAGGATCTCACAGTACTGGAACGCCCATCCAAATGTTTGTCAACAGCTGATGGGCCTGTCGACGTTCACCGATGAAGGCTTTCGCCAACGGCTAGTTGCAGCCATCAACGATAGGAAAGAATTTGGAAAGCCCATTGTCGTGTTCAGTTCTTTACTGCATGATCTCCACGACCAGAACTTCACCATCTCAGGCTACACAACTCACCTCAAAAATGTGTTGACCTGGCTGCGCGAGGAGATAGGTATCTCAAAGATCATACTGAAGACTTCAGGGCCCAAGTTCAAGCAGGATGACTGTGGTGGAGCAGGAGCCAAGTGTCCTTATCCTCACTGCTCCAACGGGATGGTTGCACTGGCCAACAGGGCAGCCAAGAAAGTGGCCTTATCAATGAAAATCCCTGTCGTGGACCGTCAGGCGCTTATGGCTGGTTGGCCTGAGCTGTCAGATGGACACCATTGTTCGGACCGATTCCTGCGGGTGAAGGCCAA
>CDFI01099900.1:0-13080 GCA_000826405.1 Acanthamoeba divionensis | reverse complement strand
ATTCTAATTCACTGATACATACTCTACTGGCTGCCAGCTGGCAAGACACTTGAGGAAGTAAAGCAGCACCTCTTGGCCCTCCTTCTCCAGGCCCCATTAATTGATTGTCATTTCTGAAAAGAACTCCATTCTTTAAGAAGCCTACTGTGGCAAAGCTGCTATAGGAAGGAGTAAGGTTTGGTTTCTTCTTTCTTTTTCAATTTAAAATTAATTTCTGATTTGCTGATTTCATTGATTCAAGAAAGAGAAAATCTTCTCAAAACAATGTACAGGAGCCTGGGTCAGCAATGAGCAGTTGAGTGAATGAGTGCATCTCTTTCAGCATTTGTCTAAGCCTCTTTAGCCTGAGAGTTCATCTTGTTGAACACATGTGTGTGAAACCCAGAGGTATCAGTCAGGTTGACTTGGGCAAGTGAGAGCTAAAGAGAGGCGCCTAGCTTGGTGTTAGAGATGGCATCATCTCTAAAATAATATTTCAAAACATGTTGAAGAGCAACTCTTTAGGAATTGATGTTGACAGGAGCTTTGTAGGGCAACCTTTTCAAAATTAGCTATTCAATCTTTTACTTTAACATTATTAACTGACCTTGTTTCTCCTAACAATCCCTTTTTTATTGAAATAAGATCAATGTCTAACACAAATTATTTAGATTTTGTAACAGCTGTTATTTTTACAAGGTGTAGGGAGACTTTTTGATTGTTGACAATGCACTTTGGTGTAGCAACTTAGAAAGAGCTTACTGGATTATCACAAGAGCATGAAGTCAGATATTTGTTCTTTTCAACCTACCCTGAGCTCAATCCCTGAGAGCTAGTCAGCCATCAAACACTTTATTAGAAATTATATAGTTTAAGAAATGATCTTTAAAATTTAATTTTTTTAAAGCTTGGCCAAAGTGTCTTATTTTTCTCTTTTAAACTATTATAATGAATGTACTTCTATTGTAGATCATTTAATGTAAGAAATCACCTTAAACAAAACAAACAATATTAACCTAGTCACATGACACTCTCTCTTTTCATTTTTCAAACCACCTTGTTAAAATATGTTCCTTTTAAGAGAAGATGGATGAACATGACACTGGCTCAAGGGCGGAAGTTACAGTCAGACTGGTAGACTTTTAGATCAAGTCTTTGAAAGTCAAAGTCATTTTTAGGCCTTTGAAATTTCTGACATGTGCAGGCCTCACATTGTCCTACCTTTCTTTTTTACACTTTTCTTTTTACTTTTACTTTCACTGTTTGCCTGTACACAAGATCTCATCCTGACAGAGTTAATTTAACCTTAACTTTCATTCTAACCTTACATTTTTAACTCTTATTCTCCTCTTTAACTCTCATTCTTAACTTTAACCTTCCTCCTCTGAAACCTTAACTTTATTTGCTGAGTTTTTTATTTTAGAATTTAGGTTAAAGTTTGGATTAAAGGTTAAAAATAAAGTTTAAGCTTAGAGTTAAAGTTAAAGAGCTTAGACACAGATATGATCTTCTCTTTAAGATAACAATATCCACTTTTGAAAATGATATTTGATAGCCTTAATGTCATCTCCAACACTAAGCTTAAAATCTTTGATGTTTTACCTAACTCATTGCTTTAAGCTTATACTTACCTTTAATACTATTAAATGATTTACTTTAGTGTAAAACAAATATGCTCCAGAAAAATGATCATTAAATTTTAAAGAAGAAGAAGAAGAAAATTATATCAATTAATAAATAAATAAATAAATATTTAGTACTAATGTTAATAATTTGTTTACATACTGCCTTCTAAACCTTAACTCTTAGCCTATGCCTCATTTGTAACCCTTAATCCAAATGTTTGTTGAAAGTGAGCCACCTTAAATATTTCTAATAATAAAAATTCGAATTATCAATTTTTTCCAATAATTGTTCCCAAATTCGAATTATTATTCCTTGGCGCAAACAACAAACGAGCTATGCGGAAGCCAAAGGCCACACCACTTGATGAAGAGCCAAAAAGAAAGCCTGAAAGAAAGCCTCCAGCACTAGATATAGCGAACTTTGTAGAGCAGTATTACCAAACTTCAACCTTTCACCACCTCTCTGCATGGCGGGCCAACCTTCAACACAATCTTTCCCAGCTTGCCAAAACACCTTGGGCAGCACAGCCCGATTTGGAGAAGGAAGATGTTGAAAGTGAGAATTGCAGTGAGGGGCTCCCATCTGGAGAGCCTTTGTTGGCAATGTGTGAGTAAGATATCCTAAGGCACTTTTTCTTCATCTTTGTGTGTCACTCACCAGCACTGAAAATAGTGAGAGTCTTACAAGCCACCAACTACAGTCTCAAACCGAACAGCTCCCTTCACGGGCCATCCTTCATGTAGACATGGACGCTTTCTATGTCAGGCAAGCTTGCCTCTTGTGGCAGCAAAAGAAAATAGTATTTTTATCTGTTATTTTCCTTGTTAACTGTCATATTTTTCTTTTCTCTTTCTGCTTCTGCACCACTAGCGTGGCAGTCAGAGATGACCCAAGCCTCCTTGGCAAGCCTGTCGCCATATGCCCATCCAAAAACATCAACGGAACTTCAGGTCTTCTGCAGGGCTACCCCTTAAACCAAGACTTATTTTTTTTTTGTGCATATGACTCATCATGCACCCTTTCTCTCTCTCTTCAATAAAAGAGATAAGCTCGTGCTCGTATTCAGCACGCAGGTGTGGTAGGTACTTCCCCAAAACAAAACTTTGTTCAATCCAGCATTAACACAACTTTTGTATTGCAAAAAAAGGTGTAAAGCCTCGGATGCACGTGAGAGATGCCCGCATGCTATGCCCTGAGCTAATCTGCCTACCCTGCGAGTACCAAAAGTATGAAAGAGTCTCTCACCAGATTTACCAAATTTTCTGCAAGTATTCAAGCAAAGTGCAGGTATCTCTGGTCTAAACATAACAGCCACGGGGGAAGTTCTTGTTTCACCTAACATTAGATATATGCAGGCCGTGAGTGCTGATGAGGCCTTCCTAGAGGTGCCCCAATCCCAAGCGGCTGCAGTTGCACATCGCATCCGTCAGGACATATTTAATGTCACTGGTTGCCCTGCTTCTGCTGGAATATGTACATTACCCAATCTGCATTGGGCGGGAACAAAAGGCAGCATTATTATACTTTACTAACAATAGAGCTTGAAGCACACAACATGCTGCTTGCTCGGCTTGCCACTGCCAAAGCTAAACCAGCTGGCCAATACCACCTACCAGCTGACCAGGTTTCTACCACTCCATAATCACATGTTGTAAAGGCCAACCAATTTGTTTGACTATTTTTTAATATAATTCCAGGTGGAAAATTTTCTATCTGAGCTTCACGTGAAAGATCTTCCTGGCGTAGGCCCTTCCATAACAAAGAAGCTAGAGAACCGAAATATCCACATGGTCTCTGATCTATTGGTCTATTCTAAGGTCAGGTGGTGCTTTGTTGTATTGGTTTGGTGAGTATTCAAATTGATTCTCACTGAATAGGAGGCACTTAAGAACGAGTTTGGCTCAAAGACGGGAGAAATGCTATGGGATTATGCTCGCGGAAAAGATGATAGAGTACTGCAGACTGAGCATGTATGTACGCATTTATTTTTCAGGACTTCATGCCAACAACTTTACCACAAAAAAAAATTGTGACAGGTGAGAAAATCGATAGGGACCCAGCTAAGCTGGGGTGTGAGATTTGAAGACAACCATCAGGTTACACCCTGTAGTAATCCTTGCAATGTGCTTCGTGTAACTTATTTCAGTACAACAGGTTAGAGCTTTTCTGGAGGATTTGGCAAAGGAAGTGGCCAAGAGGATGGGCGAGGCCCAGGTGTGTGCTGCACGCGTAGTTCTCAAAGTAAAGAAAAGGAGGCCAGGAGGCACCGAGTCAATTAAAGTGTTTAATCCGGGTGACGTACTTGAGATCTCGCGTTCCTGTGTCCTACCTCGGGCGCTGCACCAGGAACACTCGCCTGCCATAGCCCGCCAAGCATACTCACTCTTTCTTGCCATGCAAATCCCTCCTGCTGAGGTATACTCCCACAGAGCTGCCCACATCTTGGAAGTACTGCTAAATTAGGCTTCTCAAATGGAGGTGCGAGGCATGGGCCTATTTATGGAACAGCTTCAGTCAGGTGATGGCAATATTTCCCAAATCTCCGAGTTGACCACATTCTTTCCCAAAGTTGCTGATGGGTTAGCAGCTCGGCAGCCTTTGGAATGTTGTGAGGGAATAAATAATGGAGCAGCAGCCCCCCTGACACAGGATGCTTCACCCCAGCAAGAGCAACCTCCCTTAAAACGGAAGACAAGCTTCCCTCAAAGCCAAGACATGGCTTTGATGAACACAACCACCACAAGCAAACACAAACGGCAGAAGGGCACCACAACACTGAGCGACACCATCAGTGATGCTGCACCCACAAAGGCTAGGCCTTATCCGTCCCACCACCAAAAACCAAAGGCCCTCGGCGCTCAAAGTACAAAGACCAGGCAAATGACGCTGCTGCAAATGGTCCGACCACGACCACCACCATCAGCATCATCAACAAGACGTCAAAGTGAGACTAAACAATAATGAAAATATGGAGGAGACACAACAACAAAGTGGAACTACGTCGTGGTTAGGCCTTTTGTTCCTTGTCTTTGTCTCTCTTCTTAAGGTGGCGCACGACGTAGGACTGCGAGAACCGGCTGGCCAACTGCATGTGTGTTGTTCCTAAAAATGAAAAGAGTAAAATGATTCTGAATAAATCCACCCACAAACACATAAACATTCGATTAGTGGTGGTCGTGGTACCTCTAGGAGTGATGCAGGACAGGTCAGCTCCTTGTGCCTCGAGCAGTTTCACAGTCTGCAGCGAACCTTTGGCGATGGCCATTTGTAGGGCAGTCTCTCCAAATGCATTTACTTGGTCCACACCCTGTACTCCCACATGCTCGAGGAGAAGCTTCAATATGTCCTGGGTGAATATATTATCAAAAAGCACATTATTAAAATTAATCATCACTTTTCCTTGCGCAATATTGGGGGGTTACCTTCTTGTTGGTATAAGCAGCGTGGTGAAGGGGCGAGTTGCGTAGGGCATCTACGCTCAGTACACTAGCTCCTCGGCAGAGAAGCATTTTCACACATTCACAGCTTCCCCCTGTGACGGCCGCATGGAGCGCAGTGCAGCCATTGCAGTCCCTCACCTCCAGGTCCTCCTGAGGAAACTCCTTAAACGCGCCCGAGACAAGTGCTTAATTTATAGCAAAAGAAAAGACTAGACAGACCAGGCAAACAAATGGCTCACCTGATGGTTAAGCATAATCTTGAGGGATTCTAGTTGGCCGAAAAGGGAGGCTATGTGCAGCGGAGTCTGTTGCCCCAGCTGAATTCCGGAGCGTGCAGTAGGTTTTGCTCCATACTTTAGTAGGAGAGATGCCTTGCGCGAATCGTCTCTTACAACGGCCCAGTGAAGGCCGGTGCATCCGAGAGTATCTACTCCGTTTACATCCACCCTACCACCTTTGAGTCCTTTCTTTAAGTATGCCCGAGCTGCACTTCCCCTGCAACCGCACACCCACTGCCAAACGCTACTACTACCGATGCTCTTTTCTCCGCTTGATGATTGTTGTGCGCCGGCATTGATCATAAGAAGAAGGCAATCGAAGTTTTTACGCAGAAGAGCATAGTGTTGAGGTAACAGGCCCTTGCAGTCTCGGGGCTGCTCTTTATCAACCACTTCGCCGTAGCACACATCCACAAGTAGGTATTTAAGAATATCCCTTTTTGTAGCGGCCAAGTGCAATGGTGCCACCCCACTGGCATCGCGGGAGTGTAAGTGAGCTCCATAGTCCACCAGCAGTCTTACCATATCGAAAAGACCTAACAGTTCTGATTAGATGGATTAACAAAAAGCTGGGGAACTCCACACCTTTTTTTATAGCAAGATGAAGAGGGGTCTCAAGTGTAGTTGGGTGAGGCATGTTAGGATCCGTCCCCGCAATGAGCAGTAGGTGGGCACAGGCAATATGACCGGCGATCACGGATAAATGCAAAGGGGCATAGCCCTCACTGGTAAGGAACCCCAAATTTGGTGACAGTGTTGCGGAGGGGGGAGTCCCTTCACAGAGCTTCAGCTCACCCTGAATACGTTCAGTTTCCTTTATCTGTGGCATTTGCTTCTTCTCTCTTGACTCTTTGTCTGCATCGGAATCACTTCGGTCAAACTCTTCGCTCAAAGACAGTTCTGAATCTGCCTCTTCCTCCTCTTCTTCTTTTTCTTCCCGGTGAGAAGTGGAGTTGCAGTGGTATGTTGTTGGTTTTTTTACATTTGAACACTGGGATCTAACAGGCCGTAGAAGAGCAAGCAGACACTCAAGGTAGCCTTTGTGTGCGGCAATATGAAGCGGAGTCTCTAAGTATTTGTTATGGGCATTTACGGAAGCACCTTCTTCAATAAGAAGTCTTGTCAACTCCCAGTCGCCCCTGAAAACTGCTATATGTAAAGCGGTGTTCCCTTCCAGATCTGCGGCATTAACTCCAACGGTTGGTTTATCCTCCAGACGTGCAGGAAACGCTGGCCACATTCCTGATATTTGGCTGGCACTTCCTCCTCCACTGGAGTTCCGAAAATCGAAGTCCCAGGGACCCAAGGCAGTTGGAATACAAGCAGACCCTCCAGTGACGAAAGTGATAGAGGCCTTTGAGGAGCGATCCTTAAGAAGAAGCATGATATTGTGAGCTGCGGCGGAACTGGAGGCGGATAGCGAGAATGACGTCTCCCGTTCTTCTGGAGATGAAATCTGGGTCCCTTCGGTCTCATATCCACTATTAGAACAGTGGCTGCTTCCTGTCCATTGCCCAGAGTCGCTGAGTGAGATGGCACGGGAAACAGGATTACATAACTTCAGCCTCGAACCGTCGTTCTCTCTCACTTCAGGAGAGTTCTCTTTAGTATATGATATGTGAATGGCTTATATGAAAGAGGGTGAAGAAACCTCCATTACCCTCGCCATGCTTGATGGTTATCCTGCCCCCAAACTCTGCGCAGTAATGAAGCGGTGTACACCCGTACTTTGATGTACTTCCCACATCAGCTCCTTAGTATCCAACCATGTAGTTAATTGTTTTGCTTTTCCTGGTAAGGAAAGGTATCTACCTTTGGCAAGGAGCGCTTTGAAGATCTGTCGGCTTTGAGACAGGCAAGCATAGTGGAGTGGAGTTAGGAGACCAACTGTGCGAGAGTTGACATCAATCGATGACCTCCGTTGTAGCAACCTATAAACAAACCTGGCTCGCCCTTGCGCAGCTCCCAAATGAAGCGGCGTCCTTTGTCATCGCACGAATATTAGAGCATAGTACTAGACAAATATGAACAAAGCTGTTGCATTACCTGTTGAGGTGATCTTTTTTTATTGTGGCACCTTTTTCAAGCAAGGCTGTTGTTATCACATCATCGCTGGCCCAGTGTAGAGGCGTCATGCCCTTATCAGAGAGAAGAATTGTTTAGGCAAGGACGAAAAACACTAATCATAATACTTACGTAGCAGTCCTGAGGAGATTTGCGCGCTCCGTTCTCCAAAAGAAACGATGCAACCTGAGTCAGTAACAGAGAAATGATGAAAATTGTACATTGTATAATTTGAAAATGATGGGAGTCAAATTGCCTCTGAATGACTGTATCTTGCTGCCAGGTGGAGCGGGGTGGACTGATCTTTAGAGACTGGATTCACATCTACTCCCCAAGACAGTAGCAAGATGCTGCATTCAGTAGCCCCAGAGCGAGCTGTCTGAACCATCCACACAGGTTTAATCTCAAGCAACTACATTATGCTACACTCAGGATACCTTATGAAGAGGTGTTTCTCCATGGTTGTCAGGAATATCAGGCCTAGCTCCGTTCTCTAACAAAATCTCAGTACACTCTTCGTGGCTAGCCAAGCAAGCCAGATGCAGCGCTGTTTCTCCTCTACCATTTACCTCGTCCAATCCCACCCCTATGAGTACTGTCAGTTGATACTTCCTTTTAACTGATAAATTATAGATTACCTTTTTGAATGAGAAGTCCCATTACTTGACCCCTTCCGTTGGCAGACGCTGCATGAAGAGGCGTGGCTCCATCTCTTGTCTTGCATCTCGCCAATGCCCCTTAGTAAACCCAACGTAAGGTAAACAACTAATTCACTTCCTTCCTTCAATATTCATTGTGTTACCGGCTTCAAATAGTGCAGAAATGACAGACAAGGACGCTTCGGCAGTAGCAGATCCCGAGGAGACCGCCAGATGGAGGGGGGCCTCTCCCAGATTACTGGAGCGTGCGTTCGGGTCAACGCCTTTCATCTTTAGAATTGTCGTTACCATATCCTAGCCAAAACCAGACTTCTCTGTGAGACTGTACTCTCCTAGTGTAAAAGGTGAGGGATAACAACGAGGTCACCCCGAGAAGCCGCGTAATGAAGCACTGTATGACCGCTCTCACTGGGAATTGATGGATCTGCTCCAGCCCTGAGAAGTACCTGCCAGACTCCCCCATCCCTGTTATCACCAGAAAAGACTGTATTAAATAAAGAAGACGAGGCAAAATGGTGGAATTAACCTGCTTGCCAAAGGAGACTGGGCAGATACCAATAATGGGGTGCATCCTTCCCTATCACGGTGATTTACCTGTGATTCACATACATACATGTGAATTCTTTAGGTAACATGGAAGCACATTATGGGAGAAGAGTACTTTAGATCCTTTTTGGAGAAGGAGAAGAGCTGCAGCTGCGGAGTCACAAGCGGCAGCTACATGAAGAGGGGTTCGCCTGTCGTTCAGAGCCTCCGCGTTGGGGTCAGCCCCATTTTCCAAGAGCACTCGAAGTAGTCCACCTGCAGGGGCTGCTACTGGCGGAGGGTCCCTCCCTAGAAGTGCTTGAGGTGGCGTTGGTGGAGTCTGTGACGCAGCCGCTGCCAAGTGAATAGGGCATAATCCTGCTTTGTTGCAAGCTCCCACCTTTGCCCCACCACCTTGATTTGAGGGCAGTCAGTAGATTGCTGTATCTGCGTTATCTGGAGTACATACCAATCAGAAGCCCAGCGATATCTTTGGCTTCCTTGCTTGACTGACTTGCCAGAGTATGCAGAGGATAATCCCCCGCTAGATCTCTACGGTAGGGCACCAAAAACAAAAGATATTAACATTTGTATGTAATAACTGATGGATATATGAACAAAAGAATATTCCTGACCTGACATTGGGATCCGCACCCAGCTCCAGTAGTATTGCTACACACTCTAAATTGCAGCTCTCTACCGCTCTAACATGCTTTGGCTTAAGAAAAGGTCTTGGCAGGTTCATACACGATAAGTCAGGAGATACCTGTGCAAAGGAGTCCGTCCACATATGTCCTGATGGTTAATCCCATCCTGCATTCCAAGGAGCATATAGAGAACCTGCATTTTTGCATATTAAAGTTTCGTTGAATCTTACGAAAATAACTCTGGGATTATATTCACGAACCTGGTCGTGATGCTTTGAACGAGCGTAGTTGATGGGCGTGCGACGGTCGTTATCTTTGGCTACTGGATCTGCACCAGCTACAACACTCACCTCAAATCAGACTCTTGAAGGGAGACAATGCAAAGGTACAGACTTACCTTCAATAAGGATTCGGGCTATTTGAGGCAGATTACAGCAAGCAGCTAAGTGTAGGCCTGTTGCTCCTGTCCCAGTGCGAGCGTTCACATCCGCCCGTCCTTGAATGGGAATCATCAAACCTTTGAGAATAGAGAGTTTGTGAAGATGTTGACTCTTTACCTTCTTGAAGCAGCAGGCGCAACGCGCCAGGATTGTTGGCCTTTACCGCAAGATGCAGAGGCGTTTCATCTGCGCTTGTTCGAGAGTCGACAGTCAGACATTTACTTCCACAAGTTGTATAAGAAGTATTGATTTCTCCTTCTGGTCGTACTGGATATCCTTTCTTTTAAGTTTAGATAAATGAACATTTTTAATTTTTTATTTAAGGCACTTGACGGAGATTGATCACAGCCTACCTGTTGTTCTGCTATGAGATCCAAAAGGAACTTCACCACTTTGCAGCTCCCGTTGCCTACAACTGCAGAAACTGCCTGAAAGCATGACGAAAAACATTAGGCAGATCAAAAACCAATACTAGTGAAAAAGGTACCTTGTGGAGAGCTGTTCTGTTAAATATATCGGTTGCAGAGAGAGAAGAGTGGCCTTTTCGAAAGAGCAGGGTGGAGCAAGAGAGGGATCCTCTCTGGCAGGCTAGCAAAAAAGGAGTATCACCTGCCAATTCGCAAAGAATGAATAAAATAAAAAAACATAAAGGAGTGCAAAGAAAAAGAAATGGACGAGATACGTCGGTGATCGAGACAGTCGACTGTAGGAATATGTTGGGGAGAGTTGGGATCTTGAGGTGAGGCAATTAGGGCAAGAACGCAGCATAGATGGCCCCCTGCTGCTGCTTCGTGAAGGGGGGTACGACCTCGGTGGTCCACTTCATAAGCCCCTGATTCCACCCCTGAGGCACCCAGAGTAACAAGGTTATAAAATAGAAGATAGTACTACAACAAATAGGGCTAGAAGAATATATACCTAAGGAGAGGAGAGCTTTTAGGCAGGAGACGTGGCCGTTTTTCGCTGCTACGTGGGCAGGAGTGGTTCCTTTGTTGTTGCTTAACCCAAGTGCAGAACTGGCCACCTTCTCTCCCACAGAGGTCAGGGTAGGCCGGGCTCCAGCCGCCAATAACATGCGGACAAGGGTGACGTCTCCCCCGCGGCATGCTTCGAACAATGCTGTCTTGCCTAGGCGTAATTGGAACCATGAACAAAAATTGAGTTTCAATACTCTCATGGAGAGGGTTCGTGTGCTATACCTTGGAGGTCAGCAATATTAGGATCGATCTTGGGAGAGGACAACAAGAGAGAGGCACAGCTGTGGTCCCTAAGACGAGAGGCCTCCAGCAGCGCTGTGCGGCCCATCTTATTCCTGGCATTAACTTCTACTCCCTGATAATATGATTTAGAATCAGCGTGTTGAATGTTGTTAACAAGAGTTATCTTGATTAAATCTACCTGGGAGAGGAGAAGAGAGAGGCATTGACTGGATGAAGTTTCAACAGCCTTGTGTACAGCTGTAATTCCAATCTCGTTTGTACAGTTAGGGTCTGCACCCCGCTCAAGAAGAAAAGCTGCTACCTAGGGTGTATTGTAAATCTAGAGTATTAACCATATTTCAAAATAAGATTATAGCAGACACCTTCAGATTCCTATGACTGACAGCATAGTGGAGTGGTGTGTTTCCCAGATTAGTCCTTTTGTTGATGTCAGCTCCTGCGTCAACTGTAACAATAGTTGAAGTTGGTCACAAATGAGACAAGGAAAAGATAAGTTGGAAAGAACACGGAGAAATGCTTGCCTAAGAGCTTTGCTATGGCACATTGTCCTGCTCTGGCAGCTAGGTGAAGTGATGTCAGTCCCCTTCCAGTTTGCCCGTCCAACAAAGCACCGAACCTCAGCAATAGCTGTAGACACTTCATTGCATTTTGCGCGTCTTCGTCTTCAAGGCTGTCATCATCAACAAGGGAGTCTTCAAGTCCTTCCACCGTTGGTAATGATTCCGATTCTGCTCCTTTTCCTCCAATGGATGCCCAGTGCAGGGCACTACGACCAAAACAGTCGCGTACGTCCACATGGGCCCCATAACGAAGGAGAGTGGCTAAGCATCGAGGTCTGCCGGCCAGAGCAGTTTCATGAAGCACTGGCAATGGAGGAGGGTATCCATCAAGAAGAGCAGGTTGGTCGGAGGACAAGGGAGTTAATTTGTTGTTGTCGATGCCCAGGAAGACGTGTTCATCTATTGAGGCTCCAGCATCCAGAAGCAGAGATACGCAGCGGGGGCGACCCAGCGCCACACAAATCCGCAGCGCCGTCAGCTGTTGCCAAGACCATGCTCCCCCTCCCCATTCATGACCGTTTTCTTCTTCCTCTTCCTCCTCTTGCTGAAGATGATGATGCTTCGCGTGCTCATTAAGTTGTAGGGAAAGGTGAGGCCTACAATCAACATGTACTCCTTCTTCTAAAAGGGCTTTTAGTTGCTCCCAGTCCCCGTTTATCGCAGCCTTATGAAAGAGCACTTCTCTCAGCTTCATAAGAGAAGTGCCTGAAGTTTCTGAAAAGTACTGAGCCCTTCCTTACTCACTTTGCTTTGGAATAATAAAGTTTGTGGTGGCTCTTTGCTGTTGCGCCAAAGGTTGTTTTCTGTCTGTCTCTTCTTGGGACACCAAAGGAGTTGGAATTTCTTGATAGATCGATAGATAGAAAGATAATAATAGGCCAACCACGTTAAATAATAATAAAGAGATAATAATAATTTTAATTTCAAGATTATATTTAATGGGGCTGGAACCTTGTGTTCGCTGCCAACAAACGATGTCCAGGCCAAAGCCTTTCTGCAGCATCACCATTACCATCACCCCATCCTCCTCCTTTTTTCAATTTGGAAGGAGAGGGAGTGTGAAACTGCCAACTGTGCACTATTTTTTTTTTTCATTTTATTTTCTCTCCCCCCCTTTCTGCTTTTGATCCACGTCGACATAAATTTGAACAAAAAAACAAGAGCGAAGGCAAGAGTGCACTGCTGTGGTTGGTGTCTTTCATCATCATCCATCATCCATTTTACACAATGTCATTCCTAAAAGATCTTCGAAGAACTCACAAAGAAAGAGGCCAGCCTAAACGAAGGGCACGTCTGGGTCTGTTGGAGAAACATAAGGACTATAAACAAAGAGCCAATGATTATAAGCGGAAACAGGCGCAGATCAAACGCCTTCAGAAGAAGGCAGCATTCAGAAACCCCGATGAATTTTATTTCGCCATGATAAATTCCAAAACAGAGGTCGCCCCCTGGAATATCTATTCATTCACATGCTCTGACTAACATCGGTCGATGTGCCCGATCCTACAGGAAGGAGTGCACGTTAGAGAAAGAAAGCAAAAAACGAGAACCGCAGAATCTCTCCTAAGAATGAAAAATCAGGACATTATGTACCTCACAACAAAACGCCAAACCGAATCTAAGGTAACTCGTCCCCCCCCCC
>CDFI01099880.1:0-16157 GCA_000826405.1 Acanthamoeba divionensis | reverse complement strand
TGGTCTGAAGCAAAGGTGGTGATGGAATGGGAGGTCTCTCATCTTGCGATAGTCCATATGCAATGTCAATGTCGCGTAGCAGAGTGTTGAAGGGAGGTAACACTACAGGTGCATCAGCTGATGGCGAAGAGAACAACTCATCTCTCTCCTCCGAGGAAGCTCTTTCCTTCTTTTGTGGGCTCCCTGCAGAAGAATTTTCACAAGCAGTGAAATGCATCAAATTCTTCTTCTTCTTCTTCTTTATGTGTTTGATGGTTGCTTGCTTGAAATGAGAGGGCGATCTCGAGATGATGAAATAGAAGAGCTGAGCTCTTATGGGAGTTGTGTGACTGTAGCTTGTCCATGGACACAAAAGCTCCAGATCGCCCTAGAAACCAGCTCCTTAACAACACACGTGATGCATCCAATGACAACACGAATGGCAAAACGACACGTCATCACCAAACTTCACCAAAAATGCACCAAAATTTCCACACATAAATAGTACTATTGTCCTTATTTACGTTAATTTAATCTTATAACTCCGTTATTCAACTCACTTTAATACAGGGAAATATTCTAGATAAATTCTTAGAAAATCCAAGAACAGAAATTTATATTTGATTTTTTAAATTTCAATTCCATTATTATCAATTTTTTCTTCCCAGAAATAACTGGGAGACCAGAAATACCAAAGAAGAAGAGGAGACACACACAAAGAGGGGGAGCTCGTGAGAGAGCGATTGCTTTATTTTGATTGATGAACGACAAAATTGGCTTCCACGTACGCAGCAGCAGCGACAGCTTCTTAGTGTTTGGCCCTGGTGGCTTTGCTGCAAAGTCTACTGAAGGCAGACCACCAAACGAGGTTACCGCAGCGATGCAGAAAACAGAGGGGGAGCTGAAGCACTTTGATGAGGAAGCAGAAGATAAGAAACAGCAACAGCAACAAGAAGAAGCAGAGCCACTCTTAGAGAGATTTCGAAAAGATGGTATGCCCTTGTTCTCTTCCTTCAATCTCCCCCCCCCCTCTACTCCAGTCAGTTGGGAAGAGTACTGACGTGTCTTTGGCTTCAAGCAACCTATCAGCAGTTTCTGAGGCCTGATTTTAATCCCATCTCGTATGCCGGCGCTGTGCTGAAGGCCTCTGACACTTCTACCGCAGCGTTGCCCTCTGCTCTGGCTAAGATTTCTTCTGGCATACAATCCCTCAATAAGGAATTAAAGGCACAGGTTTGTGCAGAATACCCTTCTACTATTGTACAATACTGTGTGCTTTTGCTCTATCTCGTTCTCTCTGGATCACTCCTCGACCACGAAAGCGCCATAGTTACCAAACCATAATTCCTCTCTCTCTCTCTCTCTCTCTCTCTCTGTATGTGTGTGTGTGTGTGTGAGAGAGAGAGAGAGAGAGAGAGAGAGAGAGAGAGCTCATATCTGTTTTTTCTGAATACCATTTGTAAACTCCTTATTCTTTTTGCTCTGTATCAACAGGCTGCTTCACAGCATGAAGAGCTGTTTAAACAAGTTAACACGGTGAAGGAGCTTGAGGCAATGCTGCAAAGTGTTAACTTGGGCGTTGATTCTCTCCAGAATGCAATCATAAGGTTTGTTCCATATTTACAAGTGGATTGCTCTTTCTAAGGAGATGATTTTATTTCTCCAAACAGCATTCGCGCCGAACTCACTGAACCATTTATGCTGATTCAGTCGAGAACAATGCAACTCGGTAACTCATGTTCTTCTCCCTCTCATCTTTCCACGCTGACTCTTATACGCCGCAGAAAGAGCACAAACGAGCTGCGATATTTTGCGCAAGATTATGAGATTCCTTTATGTCTCTAAAAAATTACATTCACACATGGACACGCAACGACTGCCAGAGGCTGCAGAATGCTTCTTTGAGCTTGGTAAGAGAAGCAAGATAATGTTGTGGACCGTGTTTTCATCTGGTTATTTTATTTTCTTTGATTCTAATTCTTTTGTAATGGCCTTTAGAACAAATTCGTAAATCTGCAGACTTGTCTGGAATACATGTGATAGCCAAAGAAACTCAATGGATATTAAAGGCTGGAGAAGAAATAGTAAGTGGTGCCTCACTGATGCTGATGCAAGGCATGGAAACACAGGTTTGCACATTCATCAAATTCTACAACATTAATAGCATAATACGCCACACATTCTGACAATATGCCTGTTCCACAGAACCAAGGCCAAGTGGCAAATTCCCTAAAAGTTTTCTTTAATCTTCAACAACTTGGCCAAAAGCTAGAGGCTACAGTGGCGGGGCTTATTACAAAAATTTCGCAAACAACAAAGACGTTGCTCGCTGATGAATTGAGGGATGGTAATCATTTTTCTTCCGGTCATATGCAGAAACACATTTTACATGTGCCTCCATGATGGGTATAAAAAATTACTGGATAATACTGATTGAGATTTGAAATTATTCTCGATAGGTGCACAAGGTTCAATTCGCCGGTCTGGTGCTGTACCCACTCCTCCATCTAACCAGGTAATCCGCTTACTATTACTAAAAGTATTCAAGGCTTAGTGTACGGAAATGCCACTGACTTTGTTTGATTTAAGGCCAAGTGGCGTGCAGCCTTGTGGACACGCATGGAACGGTTGACAGACACGTTTCATTCATGTGCTGTTCAAATGTGGCATCTACAGCGTGTTCTTTCCAGAATAAAGTCACACACACCACTTATGGAACAACAAGTAAGTATTTTGGGTCTTAGGTCTTTTTCTTAGCGCCAGTATTCATCATGCATTTTCACTATCAGGTGGGTTCCGATGATATTTATGCATCATTTTGGAAAACTCTGGCTCAGATACTACAAGATGAGTTGGTTGTTGCTTCTAGAAGTAAGATAATCCACAGTAGCCAATACAAGTGTATTTCTTTTAGTGTAAATATAATTCAATGTACTGACTAATCTCCCAATACAAAACAGATTCAACATTCGTAGATAATGCTTTCGTGAGCGAGTATCCCAAGCTGTTAAGACTCTTCAGTGATTTTCTTAAACGATTACGTACCCACACTGAAGTCAAACATATCAAAGAAGACACACGGTATTAAAACGCAAATCGTTTCATTCATTAAATGTATGTACCGCTAACATGCCGCTGTGTTCAAACTGATCTATTAACGAACAAAGGGCGAGTCATGAGCAGTTGCTGATAGCAGCTTTGAGCAAGTTCGAACAGGACTATCTTGCACGATCTCTCTCACGTCTTTTTGAGCCAATTAATCTGCTATTTTCCTCTGGTAGAGCGCCACCTTCCCCAGATGATGTGGTAAGTACAATAACTAGCTATTGTAAGACCTTGTCTGACTTGAAATGGTGATGATAATAGGCAAATCTTGCCAAAAGTATCACAAGTGAACTAGAAATGTCGCGCATGGATGAAAGGCTGAATGCCTCTGTAGCAAGGTTATTTTCAATAGTTAGAAGTGTGGCAAAGCAGCAATTATTACTTGGTCAACTATAGTTAACACTGTTTCAATTTCTCACTAGGGGAGTGGCAAAAGCTCTGAAATTCTTCGCGGTCAAAACTGAGAATTCGATTGCCACAGATTCAGAGGCCTACCAAGTATCAGACCCCATTAATCCCGCTCAGAAGCGGAACGCCATGGCATTTAATGGACTGTTTCATCTACACTCCTCTGTTACTGCAATTTTACACACTATACCTCCTCAAGCAATGGAATACATCGAAGATGCGATGAAACAACTTGCCAGGTTTCTTAGCTCCCTCTCAATCCAGTGTATAGTGCAAATAACACTCACAGCGTTTATAATCGACAGAGTGGGACAACAAATAATAACTCCCATGTTCTCGCGTATTACTGCTTCATTAGAGGCCACGCTGCTGGGAATACACCATGAAGGCTACGGAGGGTAACACCTATGCTTCAAGTTCTGTTTTTTTAGTAATTAAGATCAACAAAATTCTCTTTGTCTGCCCACTACTTTTAATCCACAGGTCCAAACACAAAGACTCTGTGCACACATGCAGCGCTTATATGGAAAAACTTCAAAAGCAGCTGCAACATTTTCACACAAATATTCTTGGGCACTTTGTCTCCTGTCCCGCCATAAATGTGCGAGTCAGGTATGGGAGATGTTACCTGTTTTTCTCCAGAGCCAAGAAAGTAAGTAAAGGGTTTGAGAACTAAGATTCTTTACAAAATGCGCAGGGCCTTGGCTTCTCGTATTGTAATTTTCTTTGCTCGTCATGCCTCTTTAGTAAGGCCCCTCTCTCAGATCGGTATACCTTCCCCAAGTAATACTGCTCTTTCACGTTGTGATGCAGAAGGCACTAACTCTTGGAAATAATGAAAGGTACTATGAAGTTGGCAGGGGACATGGCCCAGCTGGAGATGGCTTTAGCCCCCATTCAGTCACTAAAAGACTTGGGCGGGCCGTACAAGGAATTACGGGCGCTGAGGCCTCTCTTGTTCAGAGAGAACGACCAAATTTTGGGTTCACCTGAGCTGAACAGTTTGTCTCTGTGCACAGTAATGCACCACATGTTTTCAAGAGCCCCTGAAGAGCTGCTCTCACCTCATGTAAGTAATCATCTATGTGTGTGAGGGAGATAGGCAGAAAGCAGAGAGAAACATATATATACGTGCACACCGTTTGCCTAGTGTGGCAGTGGTTATCTTCTTCCTCTCTCCCACTCACACACTGCAAGAGCGCCGCTCTAGAGCATACTGTCACTAAACCAATGTCATTGACTAACCATACATCTCTGTGTTGCTCTCTCTGCTCTCTGCTCTCTCACAGGTAAGGTCCGGATGGAGCATAGCCAAGTATAGCAAGTGGCTTGATGAGAACAGTGAAGTCGAAGCGTGGAAGCTGATGAAGGCCAGCCTTGATGCCTACGCCCAGAAGGTCAATTCGAGGGGCGACAGTGCGTTTCATCCCATCTATCCTATTATGCTCTCTCTGGCCAACTACTTCTTTGAACGCTTCAACAACAACGACGCCTAAACCTCTCAAGAGATCATTACTACTACCACCACTACCACTACTATATCCTTAAATATATACAAGATATATTTCATTTAACATGAAAGAGAAAGAGGAAAGTTAATAACTGTAAAAGCTTCTTGTAACACACGCATGTGTTTCAAGTTGTTGTTGTTCTCCTTCTTGTCACATCTTTCGTCTGTGTCTTCTTCATTTGCCCTTCATCATCATCTTCATTCTTCATTCTTCTTCATTCTTCTTCATTCTTCTTTTCTCTGTTTCTTTCTCTTTCTCTTTCCTTTCCTTCTCACATTTCCTTTAAATTTAGTGAAGTCTTTGCAACCAAACCGGTGAACTCATAAACAATGAGACGAGCTCGACTCAGAGAGATATGAACTCATGAGAACAAGGGCTTGATGATTGAACACTGCATACACTGCACACAGACAGATTGTTAAACAAAAGCATGTTGGGTGCAAGGATGTTGAGCTCGAAGAGGGGAGGAGGCTTTCTCTCCTCTTTGGCCTGGAAGCGGAGCAGGATAGGTCCATTTGTCAGTAACAGAAGAAGCTGCTTGGTGTTGGGGCAGACGCGCCATCTGGTGTACTCGCACGATGCACGCATACAAAACGTGGACAACCCTGAGGCCTCAAACAAGGAACTAGAAAAGCAGATCTCTATGAATCTACAAGGTATATATATATACATTTCGTTGTTGTGTTCATCTCTGATCTGCCAGAGATTGAATGAGATGGCAATGTGGTGTATTAATATATGAATTCTAGGAAAGACTGTGTCTTCCATCCCAGAGGCACCTCAGTGGAATGAGGAATTGGCATCTGAGTCAGAGGCAGACGTTAAGGCCGATCGTGCCCCCGATAAAGATGCCGTCGAGCTGCAGGAAGAGACCATCAAGGTGCTGGAAATGAAGGAACACGTGGAGCTTGAGATAGAGGAAGCGGCGAATCTGGCGCCAAAGGTTTCCACAGAAGAGCTTCTGCGTGAGTATGAAGAAGATTTGTGGAGAGGTGGACCATGAACACACACATCTGATCTATGTGATTCATGAATAAACTCGTGTTGTCTCCGACTATTGTCGCTTTCCTGCGAGACCGACTTTTTTCGTGGAATTTGCTTTCAAATCAACATCTCCACACAAGCAAAGATGAGACCAACCCTCAGAAATGTGTGTGTTCGATTACATGCTCCCACTGCTGCTGCAAAACATGAAAGAACCTGCTTAGCGTGCAAGGGCAATAGAGTTGTACCTTTCACCACAATTCCCTTGTCATCGGCCTCTCATTGTTATTCCACTTGGAGGGTTGGATCATCAGGAATTTACAAGATTGGTTCGATTCTGGACAGGAGGCATGGGCCAAGACGATCCATCATGGACAACAAACGCAAACAGGCTGGATCAACTCAACAAAGAAATAGACAGGAAGCAGAGCAAGAGAAGAAAGATCCAGAAGCAATTTCTGCAGAGCAAGATGAAGATGAAGATTTTAATGAATTCTTGAAGCAGGGAAAGGTCTATCACAAACATGCCAAAGACCATTTCCCAGATCTTCTTAAATTTTTAGAGGGGATTGATCATTTGGACACACCGCCACAAGCGCAACAAGAAGCACAGCCTCAAGCAGCCACACGACGACAAACAACCATGGTAAGCATCCCCCCAGCCCGCTCTCCCAAGATTACATTCCATCTGCGGCTCTGTGTGCAGTGTTGAGAACTTGTTGCCAATCCACGGGTTAGGAGGAAGAGATGGATTGGGGCGCGTTGGATTCGGTGGGGCGGCAGCAGGAGCAGGTGGAGATTGAGGGCGAGGAAAATGAGGCGCTTCAGGACCTCAATCAGTTTTGTGCTCGCATCAACAGCAACGACCCTGAAGAAGAGCTTCACGAGGATGATGCCCTTGTCATCCTTTTTAAGAGTAATTCTGCTGCTGCCTTCTTAACAACACACACACACACACACACACACACACACACACACATTCATGTTTTGCTGATGAGCCTCAGTTTGACAATGACAAAGACCATCGTACATTTTCTAACAAATGCAATGGTGTGGTATGTGTAGAGTTGCAGAAAGATCAAAGAGAGATGGAAATGGAAGGAGAACACGTGGAGGTGATGCCGGAGTACATTGGCTATGAAGAGGAATTTGAAGTTGAGGAAAACAAGATACGAGACGCGTAAGCTTAACCCCACCCTCTGATGTTTCTCATGAGACCATGATTCTCTTCTCTTCTCTTCTTTGATATCCTGGCCATCATTTGTTGGCGAAACACAAAATTTTAAAATTATCACATCTTTTCCAGCTGGACAAATGATGAAAGTGCCATAACGAAGGACAGCGTGCAAGACCTGTATGACAAGCTTGAGGCCAAACGTGTGGAACTGGAAGATAAATACACAACGAGAGCTGCTCTGCGGTTCCTCAATGAGAATTATAACGAGTTCAGTGCGGAACAGCTTGACGAAATGTTGCGTGAAGAGGAAGAGGAGGAGGAGGAAGAAGCAAAAGAGAATAGTGAAGACGAACGCCAGAGCTCCTCTAAAGGATCATGAAATGAAGGGCTCTGTGTTTGTCGAATGCTCCTGCAAAATCTCACCCAGAAAAATTGACGTACTTCTAGAATTTTCCAGATCTTTCCAATGTAAAGTCAATTTCTTGGTTCTAGATGATTCTAGACCACCATTGCTTTTGCGCAAAAGCAAAGCAAATAGACCATCCGACCAGAGCAGCTAATGTCAGCCGCAGCATCGGTAGGCCACATCAAACGAGGCGAGGTGGCTGCATTGTACAGGTTGATCTTGAGGACCATCAAAAAGATGGAAGATCCCAACGTGAGAGCCTACTATTACAATTACACTCGCGCTGTATGGCTTTCTCTCCCCCCCCCCACAGTTGCAATGGCTGACACAGCACACAACAGAACTTCTTGGCACACAGCACGGAGGAAGATGAAGAAAGGGTTGGGGAGATCATTGAGAGAGCAAAGAAAGATGTGGATTGGATCAAGGCCAAGGTAAAACTGGTCTGAACACACACACACAGTGTTCCACCACACCACTATACATTGACATGACTGAAACAACAATTTCTCTCTTCCTGCCAGTATGGGCTGAGCTAATCTAATGAGGAAGATGCATTGTGACACCTGGCCGAATGCCAATTGATTCACAACAGCAAGAAGCAGAAGAAGAAGAAGGATGTGTGATCAGTGTGAACAGTTCAAAAAACACACACACCACTTAGTTTTGATAATTGACTTGTGTACATAATGTTGTTAATGTTGTTGTGGAGGAGCATATATATTGATGTTATGATGTATGTCAAACCAATATGTCATTTTCAGTTCAGTCACAAAACTCGTTAAGGACAAGGCCTTAATTGAAAATTGATATTTTTTGCTGTTTGAGAGTAATGATAATTATTACACTTTTTCTTTGTTCATTTGTGGTCGGTTGGGTGGTTGGGGGGTATACTGCTACTGGCTGCTGCTACCAAAGTGAGTAGTGCTGCTCCACAACGCCCATCATGCCGTCCACAGAGAGAACAAACTCTTCTCCAGAGTCTTTGCTTGCTCCCTCCGTCAGTGTGGTCAGATCAATGGTGCCCACAAATGTCCCACAAAGCTGCGAAAAGTCTGTTTTGTACAAATATATATATATATATATACATGCCACATGATGCATCAGAGAGATATTAGAGAGAGCGGGACAATATATGTATATATATATATTCAAATGTAATGTAAAAAATATATAATTAGATACCTGATTTGATGATTCCAAAGTTGAGGTGTTCTTCACGGGCTGTGAATGGGCGGAATTCCAAGTTGACCACTGGGCTTCGGACGTACCATTTCTCTGTTGTAATTTGGTCTGCGCTTGGTATCTCGAACTTCGCTGAGCCAATTGGATACACCTGTAGTGTGTGTGTGTGAGAGAGAGAGAGAGAGCAGAGAGAGGGGTTGGTTTGGTTAGGTTAGGTCAAGAGAGCAGATGATGATGGTGGTGATGATGAAGATGATACGTGCCTTGCCATCTACCCAGACGGCATTCTCTTTGTCGTCATAAACATCAGCAGAAATGTTGACTCCAATGCGTAGTTGTCCTGTTTTTGTAAAGAATTTAACAAATGCCATAATTGGCCACAATAGAATATTGTGTTGGTGGTGGAGGGAAGGGGGGGAAAGAAAGCTAACCTTTGCCTTTGCCTCTGGCTTTATCATCATTCGAAGACTGTCCAGCCAGTGAAGCCCATTTCTTAAAGAAATTTCGAGTAAAAGGGCAATTAACGCCTGGTCTTGTTAAGACTACTTCTTTGAAAAAAATGAATATGAGCAGATTTACCCAAATCGTTTGTCTGCTGGCAAAGGAACGGGTCCAATCCATGGAAGCAAATGAATTGTCTTTGTTGAATTCAATGTTCTCTTTGTCCCATGTCAGATTGCCTTGTACTGGCATCCCACTTGCCTTGTTATATTCATTTAACAAGGACAGAAAATGATTAAACACGCTTGACAAAGTGAGGGTACAGGTATTATTTTTTTTTGGTACCTTGTGAGTGTAAGCAGCTCTGCTTCCTCTTGTTCCTTCCAAAGGAAATAGAAGGGCCAGAGACTCCTCAGACTTAAAAATTTGAAACTTTCCTGTCAATTTCTTGTTATCAATCACAACATCCAAATCAACCAATGGCCCCTCTAAAGAAGTACAATAAGAGATGAATTTAGATAAGAACTGTGTTCGCAATAAGAGATAAGAGTCAAAAATCTCTCTACCCTTGGCTCCGAGGTCAATCACAATCTTATTGCCCTTGCTGTTCCAACTTGTTACGCCTTCCTCTGAGGTTGGAGGAAAGGCCACACCTGAGCAAGAAAGGCGTAAATTAAAACAACCAATTGTATTCTTGGTGTGAGAGAGAGAGAGAGCAGAGAGCAGAGAGCGGAAGGATGAAAGTAAAGTGTGAAAGGTACCAAAGGCTAAAGGGGAGAGTGCACGGTACTCAGAGCATTTGGAAGAAGGGCTCTGGCGGTCAACTATATATACCCAGGCATTGGCGACATATCCTAGATGTGCCACAGCAAGCCCCACGAAGTAGCGTCCTGTTGGGGGAGATCAAGAATGAAAACAAAATCATCAACAATAATCCCAATTAAGAGAGGGGAGCATAAAAAGTGTAGTGGAAGAAAGTGCATTAAGAACAATCAAGAAAAGGGCAGAGGGTGGCCTCACCATTTGTGACAGAGTGGTAGTGCCATTGTTTGAGACGCATGGCAGAGGCTTCTACATTGGGCATATTGATGGGTTGCTTGTATCTGCCCCAGTTGTAGGTCAGCGTGCGCTTGGCCTTTGCGGGCGGATTTGGCTGCATCACATCAAAGACTTGGCTCTCCTCTTCGAGCTCTTCTCGGCTCTTGACATAGTTGATGGATGAATTACGTGTGTTGCCAAAAAAGGTGTAGCGAAGCCACATGAAGACCAAGGCGAGGAACGACAACAGCAAGAACATGATGAAAATGAAGCTGTTTGTGTGTGACGACTTATAGAGTTGGCTTGGGATTTAGAAGATCTTGCAAGCAGTAAAGAAGTGCCAAGTATCAAAGCGCCTTCGGGCTTCTTTGTAGACAGATATTTAGATCGTGGACCGTTGTAATGCAGTGCCAAAAGACTACTAAGAGGCGCATAAACTGAATTTTATGGTGTCGCCGTGGGAAAAATTGGTTCTCTCATTTTTGTGTCTGTTATTAAAACCTCTATTTTTTGGAGTTTGAGAAATCCGTTTTGGGTTTAGTTAAGGTAATTTTTCCGGCAAATAAAAGCCAACCAATAGGTTTCCACGAAATAATCTAATTTAATTTAAACCAATGAAATTCAGCAAATTTATTTTGATATTTTCGATTTTTAAGTGGTCAGAACAAATTGGGGGGGGGGCAGAGAATTGGGCTTCGTTCTGTGGAAAGCACCAGCGAACAGGAGCGGTTCTTCAGCCGAAATAGAGAAGGCCTTGCTGTCGGGTTCCAAAGGAAAACCTGCGTGTACTGTCCATGTTTTCCTGACGAAGTGGATGGCACCTTCTGGGTGCTTGAATTTATACCTCCTCCAAGGGACACTCAGAGCTCTTTTCTTCATTCTTTATCCAAAAGAAAAGATCTCTCAAAGTTGACAGACAAGAGGAGAATTGGTTCTCAGAGAGTTGATCGTGGACCATTCGTTTGTTCACATTTTGCTTGTACGACTAAGCCTTGTTTTTTTTCTTAGGACTTCTCTTTTCTTTTCGGTTCTTCCAAGGCAAAACAGTCTTTCTTATCTTTGTTTTTTTGTTTTTTTTGTTAGGAGCTGCCAATTTTTCTTGAAACAAACCACTGAAGTTCTCAAAGACTAAGTAAGCATCCATTGTGGAAGAGGTATGGCAACAGTCTTGATGAGCTCCAGCAGCAGTGAGGACACTCAAGAAACTCCCAGTTCCATCACCAGCAGCATGGCTACTCCTGAGGAGCCCTCACCATTGTGCCAACTGCCACTAGAGGAACTGCAGAAGCCAAGTGAACCTACAACTGTAGCAGCAGAAAAGGAATTGCAGGCTCCTGCAACCGAAACAACTTCTCAGCCACTGCCAGCTGATAAAACATCCCAACCAATAGCAGAAACAACGGCGCAGCCTTCACCAGCAGACAAAACAACAGCTGCAGCCCTACCTGCCTCGACACCTTCAGCAACTCCCGAAACAGCAGAAAAAACAGCTTTGGGCACTACTGCTCCTGCCCCAACAGTAGCAGCGCCACTGACAACAACAGCTATTCCAACAGCTCCGCCTCCACCTCCACTCAGAACTCCAGTGACAGCAGAAGTGCCTTGCACGAAGCAGGAAATGGACTTCAGGGCCAACCTTCTCAATCCCAACAACGACCTCTTCTGGAGCACAAGAGGTCTCATCAGGCCTCAAACTCTGAGTGACGCTCTGGCTCAAGGACACGCCATCCTGGAGAAGGAAGGACACCCCACACAAAAGCATGGGAGGAGATGGAGCATGCCAGCTGTTCTGGGAACGGGAACAGGTTCATGGAGAGTACCTCAGCAGCAGCAGCAGCAGCAGCAACAACAACAACAGCAGCAACTCCAGCAACTTCGTAGCTTGGCCCTCTGTGTTGCCCCCAATGGACCTGGCATTGTTTCATCTGCCATGACCAAGGATGATATGGACATTAGGGCCAACATGCTAAATCCCAACAATGATGTCTTCTGGACCTCCAGAGGTCTCATCAGGCCCACAAATCTTGCTGATGCGCTGGCACAGGGACACAACATATTGGTCCAGGAAGGCCACATAACCCAGCAGCAAGGACAAAAGATAAAGAGAGGAAGAGCCGTAGGCACCAGACGTGGAGTGGTGGGAAGTGAAGAAACTCTGGGAACAAGGAGGAGCTCTTATGGAGAGAATGCTGTTGAGCCAGTCATACCGGTGAGAGGGCTTGGAGCCTTCCACTCAGCGCTGTCAGCACAAGCAACTGCGGTTTTGAGAGCCCAGCCATCCCTGGGAGGACTGATATCCAAGGGTGAGGTGGACTTCAGGGCCAACATGATGAATCCCAACAACGAGATCTTTTGGACCTCAAGAGGTCTAGAGAGGCCCTCAGACCTTAAGGAGGCCCTTGCCAGGGGTCAGTTCATCTTGCAGAGAGAAGGACATCTAACTCATGCCCAGCAGCAGAATATTAAGCAGCAGGGTCGCTGGACCAGAAGAGCAAGCTTGTCCTCACAACCACGAGCACAACCACTACAGTTTCCAGCTCCTTTGCCTTGGCTAGCACCGCTGCAGCCTTCAACTTTGATCAACATTCCTCTGGCACCATCCAGACCCCTAGGAGGTTTCCAGATGCCCTCATCTATTCCAACTCCTTTCAAGAGGGACGAAAGGTGGTCTCATAAGCCGCAGCAGCAACCCATCAGACCTCCTCCTGGCCTGGGCGCAATTCCCAAGAAGCAAGTGGCTAAGGTTACTGTTCCTATTGGGCTGGCACCTCGTGGAGAGAAGAAAGAAGCAAGAGAAGAAGCAGTGGCCAAGAAAACTCTACATGCAACCCCTGCGCTCTCCACTCCAGCTACCATTGCTGCTATTGTGATTGAGGCCACAGCAGTTGTTCCTCCAGCGCCTCCTCCGCCTCCTCTGGGGAAGACAGTGGAGAAGACTACAAAGACAGATGAGCTTTCTCAAAGGCTAATGGAGATTCAGATTGGGCCCGCCGAGACCAGACCACAGAGCACCCAGACAGCAGTACAACACTAACATTTAATTCTCATTTCATATCAATGCAAACATGTGTATATCCAGAAACAAAATAAAAACAAATAATCGAGAAATTCATCAAGAGAGTGCTGGAATGAGGACTCAAATCTGTCAAGCTGAGAGTCGTCTCTTGTACTCAAGTTGCTCCAGAAATGAGACTCCTAGGGGATTGCTACTCGGTGTTACAATAAATTATTCACCAAAACGAGTAACATCACTAAGGCAATAGTAGTATATCGAAACGGACAGCCTCTTCAGTGTGCTCCATTGGCACATTTCCCACGGTCACTAAAAGAGAGAGCTCTGGGTGTGCGTGTCGTCTCATCATACCAGCGCTAACCACACCTCTTTCTGTTAGGTACCTTTACCGCTGAACACGTGCTTGAGGCCCGGAAGGCTGCAGGGATGGGTCGCTGCTGGAGGCATGCCCAACAAAGAGTTCATTATTGTCATTCACCACTGCCAGGCTCAGGAAAGAATAACACACACAACACTTAAAACCAAACGAACACGAGCACCCTCTGACCAACACAACATTTTCATGTTAGTTAGACCCACCACACTATTTTCCTTAACACTATTGGGAGTGTTACATACATACCTCTGAGAAAAAGGCCAAACAAACACAAATTTCAATTCTTTTCTTATTATTTGATTTTTGTTTGGCTTCGGGTATTTATTTCCTATTTAGGTTTTGGTTTCAATTTGGTGCCTTGGTGTCACTCAGCAAAGTGTTTATTCATTACTGTGTGGTCTCATCATCAAATGGAAACCATTTCCAAAATCAAACGATTGGCGGGAAAATATGCGATGACCCAAACACACACTTTTTTTTTGCTTCTTTGGCTAACAAATATTTTGTTTGGACATTTCATATCACACCACAAAACGCTTCTCACCTTTCCCCCCTTGAGGCTTTCTTTCTTTTTCTTTTCTTTAATCCTCCACACACAAGCTTCTGCTCAGTAGTTATAATAATATATATTCTGAGATTCAGATTTTTCATTTTTGAACATTTAAAGAAAGATGATGGCCAGCCCAGAAGAGGTCGAAATACTTCAACAAAGCAACAACAAGGGGGAAGAAAGTCAGCATGAGCATATTCCTCCTCGTGGGGCCAAACCAGCAACTCGTGGCAGCTGTGGAGACATGCATCGAGAGAGGTCTTGCTTCAAGCACTGCTTGGCCGTTTTCTTGAAGAACTTTGCTGTTGGCTGTGCTGGCAAGACCCTCCTCAACACCATCTCCTTCATCTTGGTACGAAGGAGGAAGAAAAAAATGCCCAAACATCTGGTAGAAAAACTATTGAGATTGATTGATTTTCGTTGGGGCATGTTCCTTGGATCACTGGCAGGCGTTTGGAAAGTGATTTCCTGTGGCCTCAAGAGCCTCATCTTACAACACTACCAATCTGGGTCACTGGCTCCAGAAGAGGTCTACAGAAAGGTGTCCCAGAAGGGATACTTACTGTGGGTGGACATGATTGCAGGAGGAGCAACTGGCCTCTCTCTTCTTTTCATGAGGAGAGAGGACAGGAAGACAATGGCCGTCTATTCCCTTGTGAGAAGCATGGAATTCCTGTGCCACCTCCTTTCCATTCAACACAGACTGCCCCAATTTGTGCTTAGAATGGGACAGCACGTTGACGTACTTCTCATGTGTCTCACTGCAGGCCAGAGTATGTATCACCACCCACTAGTTAACCTGTCTGTTCTTTGGTCTACACCTCTTTCTCTCCTCCTTTAATTGGGATAGAAACTTTTTTTTTTTAAAAAAAAATTTGGTTTAACAGTTCTGTACGCATATGCATTCGAGCCAGCCACATTGGCGCCCACATACCACCGCTTCGTACTACGTAAGAACCCAGACTCAGTTCCCTTTACCTTAATTCCATGGTCTGGATCAAGGCTAACCATACCATTCTCGTTGTTCTTTGCTCCCACTGTCCTCTCTGCTATTCTTCCCCTCAATCATTGCTCTCTATGCTCCCTTTGGGTTTATTTTAGATCATGGAGGAAAAGATTTGCGTATGATTGGACATCTGCAACAAATTCATTTCAAAAGAGACATAAACATGGATGACTTGAAGTCATTGTGCAAAGAAAAAGGAGTAGACTGGCAGCAAGCACATAAAGACCTGTTAGAGTTTCGCCCTTGCACAATTCTTCACCCACACTTGAGTTGTTCTGGCCATTTTTGGAGCTTCTTACTTGATGGAATCAAGAGGGCCATCCCTCTGTATGCTCCAATTCACATTGTGACAACGGTGATTGTATTGTTAGCAAAATTGACTTCCACCATCAAGAAAAAGGCAGAGCTCTATCGAAGTAGAAGTCAAGAGTTTCTTAACAGACTGACAATGTCAGAGAACAGTGATATGACTGAAGAACAGATGAGTTGGGGCGACATGTGGAAACAAGTGGTGAATTTCTTTTCATATGAGAGGATGAAGAAATTTATTGCATCCACATCTCGAATTTCATTCAAAGTACTGCTCAACATAGTGAGATCTTCCTTGTTCCTTGGGACCTACTGCGCACGTATGCTTTCGCCAATTCCTCTCCTCATGCATTTAAGCAGTTAACCTTTTTCTGTTTGATGATGTCCATCAATTCATTAATACGTTTTTTGTTGCATTGCAACAACAGTGGCTTGGTTTGCAGCCTGTTTTGCTCACACTATGTGTGGAGTCAAGGGACCCTTTTGGATACGTTGGGCGCTGAGCACTGCTGGTAAGATCTGTTTCAGCCTTATCCCTTGGCACTTCATCTTTTCTCTGATGCTCCCTTTCAGTTCCCAGTGCAATACATGCTTCTCACGTTCGCTTCTGTTCTCCCTCAATTCTCTCTCTCTCTCTCTCTCTCTCTCTCTGTGTGTGTGTGTGTGTGT
>CDFI01099844.1:0-12759 GCA_000826405.1 Acanthamoeba divionensis | reverse complement strand
TGTGGGCCAGAAAGTGACTGTTTCGTGGATGGAATGTGTGCTGAGAGCTGTAGCAGTCTCTGTTGGTGCAAAGCAGCTGTTGTAGAAAACAGATTTGTCATTGACTCAATTCAGTGCAAAGGACAACCTTGGCTCCTGGCCCATTGCTGTACCTCTGAATGGCCTCCAAGGGCTGCATTGGCGTATGTCTGCTCATCCCAGGGACAGCCTTGGCTTCTGGCCCATTGCAACACCTCCAAATGGCCTCTGCTTGCAGCCATAGCACACGTGTTGACATCCCAGGGACAGCCGTTGTTCCTTGCCCACTTCAGAATCTCCAAATGGCCTCCTCTTGCAGCATTATTGCATGTTTGTTGGTTCCAGCGACAGCTTTGGCGCCTGGCCCATTGCAGCACCTCCAGCTTGCCCGTTAAAGCAGCATTGGCACATGTGTTTTCATCCCAGGGACAGCCCTGACTCTTGGCCCATTGTAACACTTCCAAATGGCCTCCGTGCGCAGCACTGGCACATGTTTGCTCGTCCCAGGGACAGCCTTGGCTTCGTGCCCATTGGAGCACTTCCAAATGGCCATTCTCTGCAGCTCTGATACATATTTGCTCGTCCCAGGGGCAGCCCTGGCTCCTTGCCCACTGCAATACCTCTAAGTGGCCTTGCCGTGCAGCATAAGAACATGTGTGCTTATTCCAGGGGCAGCCTTGGCTCCTGGCCCATTGCAGCATCTCCAAATGGCCTCCACGAGCAGCAAAGGAAGTTACATTCTGGTTCCAGAGACAGCCTTGACTCCTTAGCCATTGCAAGACCTCCAAATGGCCTCTAGAAGCAGCATCAACACAGATCCACTCAGAATTCCATGCACATCCTTGACTTCTTGCCCATTGCAGAAGCTTTAGGTGGCCTCCACGAGCAGCCATAGCACAGACAGACTCATCCCAGGGACAGCCTTGGCTCCTTGCCCACTTCAATAGCTCTAAGTGGCCTTTGTCAGCAGCAAAATAGCAAGTATGTTTATTCCAGGGGCAGCCTTGGCTCCTGGCCCATTGCAGGATCTCCAAATGGCCTCCGCTGGCAGCAAAGGCACAAGCTTTCTCATCCCAGGGACAACCCTGACTCCTAGCCCATTGCAGCACCTTCAAATGGCCTCTAAGGGCAGCCATGGCACATGTTTCTCTATCCCAGGGGCAGCCTTGACTCTTTAACCACTGCAATACCTTCAAATGACCTCCTTCAGCAGCATCCACACATATCCACTCAGCATTCCATGTGCAGCCTTGGTTTCTTGCCCATTGTAGAACTTCCAGATGGCCTCCACGCGCAGCTGTGACACAGATTTGGTCACTCAGATGAAAGCCCTCTTCAACTGCCCACTCCAGGCAAGAAAGAGCCCCTTCACTCGCAAAGAATGCACACAACTCAGCTTGTTGTTTCAATGAAGCAGCTCTGCTTGTTCTTTGTGGGGGTGGCAGTGCCAACAACAAGCGGTGCCATCGTTGGCAGACCCGTCTGCAAAGTAACCGCCAGCCAGGTTCCAACGATTCTACCAAAATATGAAACAAAATCTCATTGGGGAGGAGTTCAAAGAGGTCTTTACTGTTACTGTTGTTGGTGCTTTTGCTCATTTGGCTTGGTTCTCTTCTCCAAAGAGAGCAAATGTGCGTGCATACATTGTAGTTTCAAAGCCACAATGGCATTGAATGCCACGTCTGCAGCTAACCCTAACCCTAACCCTAACCCTAACCCCAACTATATTTCTTTTCAAGTCGAGGAAGATACCGATTTATATAGAACCCAAAAGATCTAGAAATTTATAGAAAAATTTAGCAAAGAATTGAAAAAAATGGTAAAAATATATTGAACGAATTATTAAAGAATATATTTGTGTCCAGACTTTTTTACATCACTTAATGATGATCTAAAATTATTAATATAGCTTCAACCTGGCTTCTCCTTCTTTGCCAGAGGACATGTCCGTAGAATTTCAAAAAGCAACAGGGAGACCTTAAGATTTGAAGAGGAGAAGAGCTATTTTGTTCTAGAAGAGTTGAGATATCTGGTGAGAAACCCCGTGTTGATAACATTATCTTTTATTCTGTTGTTAATATAATTACAACCCTTGAGAATAAGAGGAGACCACATAGCTCACTTTCTTACAATAGCGCAGAGACTGTATGAAATGGGCTCAATTCTTACTTATTGGGAACTGAAGTGGTGGGGTAAAGGGCAGCAAGGGCCTTGAGCTCTGCACTGATCTTTGCTGGATCACGCTTAAACGCTTGGTTTGTAATGCCCTTGCTTACCTATAATCAAACTAAATGTAAGTACAAAAGAAGCCCTCTGACTGATGGTAATCACAATTTATGCACTGCATGTGTACACTTGCCATCTCAGGAAGTAAGGCCCAAGAGGGATCCCGTTCAATAAAACCAAAGTTGGCCACCATGAATCCCCAACAAACTTGCCTCAGTCTCAGAGCCTTTAGATATCAAAGGATGGCTAATGAGCTGCCTGTCGCTCAGGTCATAGCCCTCTAAAAAAAATGATACTAGAGTAGTAGTTTACCTGGTGAGTGTCAGAGAAGAGAAATAACTCAACAACATCTTCAATAGTTATTAGATCAGTTTCACCCATCTTCTGATGTTGGAGAATCCAAATCTCACACAAATCTAGGAAGGAAAGTAGTAGTTATAGTAAAAGATTAGTTTCACCTCATCAGTAAGCCCACACCAGTTAATTGAGATATAAGGGATACCTAAAAGCTTTGGTAGCATATATTCGTTAGCTACCCTCAATAAGTTAAAGACCAGGGCCATACTTTCTTCATACTCCATTGTACGATTTAGCTCTTGATCTCCCACCTCGAAAAGCAACTTATCGTAGATGCACTGCTGCCTCGTATATCTTATTTCCTTATTCTTTTTTCTGTTTACCTTCTTCAATTCTTCAATCACTTTCTGCTGGTCTAAGAGTTGCTTTGTCTTGTTGACACTTGTCACTCCACTCATTGAGC
The DNA here is from genome assembly GCA_000826405.1 of Acanthamoeba divionensis. Lineage (NCBI taxonomy): Eukaryota > Discosea > Longamoebia > Acanthamoebidae > Acanthamoeba > Acanthamoeba divionensis. Next base: position 9,755 of record CDFI01099844.1, on the reverse strand, counting down.
TCTTAAGAATGGGTTCATGCATTTAGTATTACTGTTTTGTCCTTGTACCAAAGTCTTTTACAATTGTATGGGATTATACCTGTGAGGCGTTTTCTTTCTTGTTTGTCAGCGTGGAAGGCTCATCAGCTTTGTTCTTATGAGAAGAAAACCGTTCCACTCTATCTGTATAAATAAATTCCTGAAACCAAAATATATGATAAGAGAAAACAATCTCAGGAACAGAACAACAACCAAAGGATTAGAAGGTCTTAACAGTACTTACCAGCAAATGTTCAAATGTTGAATAATCAATTTCATCAGAGATGGGAATAATTGAAGTCTTAGATCTCATATTTCCAAATAAAAGCACCTTGAAGTACTCACAACGAAGAAGAAACAAAGAGTGTGCTCTTATATTTCTATTATCCACGGTAAATGTGATATCACTGAACATCTCATTGTTCACAAGTCCTCTTAAGCTGGTGCTCAATTGGGAATCCGGAAACAAGTGTGCCTGTATTCTAAGCTGCTGCAACTCCTCTTCTCTTATCTTTGCCTTCATTTCATCACTGAGCTTTTCAAAATCTCTTCTTTTCTTCTCTTTCAGTCTTGCAGTCATTGGAGTTTCATCATCCGCGCCAGACTTTGCATATGTCGTTTCATCAAGCAACGTCTTGCAAGAGTTCTCCAAATTCTGTAGGTACATTCTCTGCGCCAAACCCAGCAATGGTTCCAAACAATTTCGAGGACAGAAATAGTTTCCACAATATGCAAATTCCAATACTGATCTCACAATCTCATAGCTGTAATTAGATATCTCAATTTCTGTTACTGCCTCTTGGCTGTTCTGCCACAGGAGGGAGATTGAGGTTGAGAGTGTTCTCAAATTGCTCCAAAATAATCTGGCATACAAGACGGCCTTGTGTGCAAAGATTCTCTGAACTTCTCCTTCTTCAGTCTTGACAATAAAACACACATCAGGTTTGGTACTAAAAGACTCATTCTCTTCAACATCAAGACCAAACTCCTTATTGATCTGTGCTCGCTTGACACCATTTACGTTTGCAGCCAAAAAAAGGCGCTTCATGTGGGTGAAAATTGTGTCCTTGGCACCGTGTTGCTTCAAAAGTTCAATAATGGAAATATGTTCTCCAAACCAGGCAAAGTCTAGCATAGTAAAACCATTTCTGCGAAGAGAAGAGTGTCAATTACAATTAGACAGAGTTTAATAGATATTAAACTTACGCTGGTGATGCAACACGATTGGCGATCATAGGCAAGGAATGTTCATGATTGCTCACTTCTGCAAGATCCCCTGCAAGCACTGATCCACATAATGGAAGCACGAACTGGAGAGGGAAAGTTGAGACTCTGTATGACAGTATAAAGAGAATAGTTGTACCTTTCGGGCACTCTTTGAGTTAAGAACAATTTTGTTGCCTTTCCTTCTGGGACCGTTCTGAAGCGTATCATGATGTCTGAAAGAAGTTTCACATGATTAAAAGACTGTTTTTAATACTCTGGCTGAAATGATTGAAGAGAGGAAACCTTAGTGTCTCTCTAATGCCCAGAGACAGAGAAGCCAGAAAACACCGTTCTCCTTCAATAGAGTGTAAGTTAACTGCAGAGATATGCAGGCCAAGGGTTAGACTAAGAATATGGAGAGGAGAGGCAGTAGCCCCAGAAGATATAGTAGCAAGAGTAATGCTAAGCATAAATGGCAGGGTTTCTTACTTTTGGCACCATTACGAAGAAGATGTTCTGCCACACTGGAATTTCCACACAAGCATGCATAGTACAGGGCAGCTGATCAGGGGTGGTGATGAAGTTTAGTCATGTCAAAAAGAAAAACTGAATTCATTATGAAGAGGAGAATTACTGTTTCCATAGTTGTCTGTTTTGTTGGGGTCAGCTTGACCTTCCAAGAGAAGTTTGGCTGTGGCCAGGTCACCTACTTTGCAGGCACGGTGCAAGGACCTCTTTAACACCTTCATTCCTTGTGCTTGCAAGCACCTTTGTGATGTGTAAAACTGGTTGTTGTTGAATTCTTGCGCTCACTGCAATTTAACCAACAGTTCGTAGCCTTGGCTCTTCTTCAGCGCTTTGATTGGCCGTTCACTTAACGGGGCGTGGGGGGGGATCGATACTGGAAAATAACAATAAAATAATCAGAATCATATTCCATTAATTTATGATTGGTCCAAAATCAAATCCCTAAATGTGCCACACAAAAGATAATGTGGCCAGATACATCCACACATTGCTGTAATTTAAAAATAATAAAAAATATGTGCATTTAAACAACTAATGGGAAAGTTTAATGAAGGATGAGCTTTTACACCGACCAAAGTGAAAAGCTAGACTGTTTTCTCTTGAAGGAGGACCCAAGTGTTGACAAAATTCTATAGCTTTTCCGAAGTTTCTGTATTAATGTGGAATTATGTAGAAAGCGGTTCACTTCTAGAAATGAAGTGTAGGAGATGGGCGATTGGATGCTATTATTAGATACTTTCAGGGAAGCTCAAGACCAGGTCTTTTGTCTTTGCCCAACCCTGCTGGCGCCCCCAAATGCAAAACTAGCTGTGCAAGGTTTGTTTTTACACTCAATTTCTTTGCTTGTCAAGAACTCGTTCTCTGTTTTAAATGGAGCCAGCCAACTCAACTAGTCTAGAGGAGTTCTTTACTGGATCTGGTATTGATCAAGAGAAGCTCCCTGCCTACTGTCAACTTCTACAGCAGAATGATATTGGCCTGGAGGACCTACAAGACTTTGACCATGAGCTGCTCTCCAGCATTGGTATCAGCAATGCCAAGCACCGCCTCCTTATGCTCAAATGGATCAAAGAGAAGTCAAAGACAAAAGGCAAAGCCAAAGGCAAGAGCCCACAGAAGAAGTCTGGAATGAAAAAGCAAGCAAAAGACAAAAGCACCAGTTCTTCTTCATCCAAAGCATGCACGCCTTCCTCTTCTTCTAAAACTCAGGTATCACACATACCCCCCCCCCTTCAGTCTGTTCCCTCTGCTCAATGCAACATTCGTTCAGAATACACAGATTGATGACAGCAGCGAGGACCCCCAGACATCTGCTCTGATGGCATTTGGTAGCCATTGGGTATACACGGGAGCAGGTGGAGAAGAGGACGGGTTCCTAGAGGATCTTGATGTGGGAATGGCACATAGAGCCCACAGGGTTTGTCTTATCCATTTAGACTCTGGATTTTTTCAATTAATTACCCAGCTAACAACAGCCCTCTTTCTATACATGCAGGAATGGGAAAGAGATGACGATGGCCAAACGTGTATGGTCGACATTTTAGATACAGCAGGGCAAGAAGAATACTCAGCTATGCGCGATCAAGTAAACACTCGCATACACACAACACCACAAGAAAGAGAGATAAACAGAGACCTATGCTTTAAGAATCTATTCTCTTCTCTCTAAGCTCTCTATCACACCACACCAAAAGAATTATACATATATGTTAAGTGTAATTCTGCCCTTCTGGATAGTACACAAGAACAGGGGACTGTTTCATCATTGTTTATGACATAACCAGCCGTATAAGCTTCGAGGAAGCAGAGCAATTGCTCCAGTTTGTGCACCGCATAAAGGATTCATCTGATGTCCCGATTGTCTTGGTAATTCCTCCTAATATTGCCAACTCACTGGCACCAATGTTTCAGTGCTTTCTTCAAAAGCATGACCATTCTTTTTACATTGATACAGATTGGCAACAAAGTTGACTTGGAAGATAGAAGAGCAGTGAGCAGAGCTGAAGGCTTAGCAATGGCAAAGAGAGACGATATCCCATTCTTTGAAAGCTCCGCCAAGTTACGGATAAATATTGATGAGGTAGATATGATATCCATTTGAACATTTTTCTTCAGAGAAAGGGTGTGTGAGAGAGCAGCAGAGAGCATAAGGAATTACTTTTTAACTCGGGATACTAATCTTAGCTTCCTTTGATCAGGCTGTTCATGAGCTATTACGGATAACGCCAAGACGAAGCATAGAGTATAGAGTTGTAGTATTGGGTGCAGGAGGAGTGGGCAAGAGTGCTTTTACAGTTCAATTTATTTCTGTAAGTTATATGGACCCAAATCCTCTTTTATGCTCTCAACTCAACTAACAAGATATTTCTTATTTTTAAGCATCATTTCGTTGATGAATACGGTAATGCTACTCCTCCTTACTCAGTTCTTAACAAGGACACTGTTTTTGACCTGATTTAGTACCATTTTAGATCCCACCATTGAAGATAGTTACAGGCAGCAACTGATAGTAACTGGTCTTCCTAAGATGGAAACGCAAGACAAAAAGGGCAAGCAAGTACAGAAAACAGGTTCCTTTTTAAGTAAAGTAAAAGGATTTTTTAGTGCAGGATCTGCCCCTTCTTCGCCCACAGCTACCATTTCACCTAAGGTATTTCCCACTGAATTGCTCTTCTAGGGCTGCAATAACACATAAAATCTCACAACACATATGCATATTCAATAGGCACACGAAGAACAGGAAACAGCTCAAACTATCACAATCCCAAGATCAGATGTTAATGTTGTTGCTGTTTCTCTAGGCGCACTCACCAAAGATATTGGTAAGATGAAACAAAAACTCTGGAACCACTGAATTGTATGTTTACCAGCTTCCCCCCGGCAAACAGGTCTTATGACTGGAGAGTCCATCTTTTGTAAAGGATGTAAAGCTTCTTTTTCTTCCTTGAGCACTCTCCAAACTTACAAACCAGACGGTATACCAATCTCTTCCTTGAGAATATTGCGTCCTTTATTCAAAACATGCTCACTATTATCAATCTATTTCTGTTTCCAGATGATGGTGAACAGAAACAATCTTGGAAGTGTGAATTTTGTAACCATTTGAATGATGACTTGCTATTGGAAGAGGAGGAGCTACCAAAGGATTCTAGTGTTGAGTACATGCTGGCTCCTCCATCTGAAATAGATGACAGTGAGGAGATGGTTATCTTCTGTGTTGATACATCTGGTTCCATGTGTGTCTCCACAGAGGTTCCTGCGCTTCAAAGTGAATGGAAAAATCTTAGAAAAGGTGAGATTAACTTTTCTAAAAGTGCTGTAACATTCTTCTCACATTGTCTTTATTTTCCATAGATAATACCAATGAGAAAAACCAAAAACTAAAGGAGATTAATGCATTCAATGATGAGGGAGCCAGCCAATACCTTCCGCGTGAGGGAAGAAATGTATCTTATATATCTCGCCTAGAGTGCATGCAAGCTGCTGTTGACACCCATTTACAAAGGCTTAGTGTGCAATATCCCAACAAAAGAGTCGTCTTGATTACGTTCAACAATGAGGTTACTGTTTTGGGAGATGGCTCTTCTGTATGCCAGACTATAACTGGAGACAAGTTGAGTGATTATGAAGAATTGATGAATATTGGCAAACAGATTGAAGCCAAGTCGTTCAAGCCCATTCAAGAATCAGTACAAGAACTGTCAAAGAGGGTGGCAGAGCTTCAAGAAACTGGAGGTAGTGTCTTTTTCCATTCCTATTAGCAAAGCAAACAAATAATTATTCCTATATCTATTCAACAGCAACGGCTTTGGGTCCTGCATTGTTGGTTTCTGTTGCCCTGGCGTCACGGCAGAAAAAAGCAGAGGTAAAGCTGCATATAAATCACATGAGAACAAAGGTTTGCTTGATTGCTAATGTTTGTGATTGTTTTATATACAGGTCATAATATGTACTGATGGCCTTTCTAATGTGGGCGTGGGCTCTCTTGAAGGCGGTAAAGGGAAGGGAGAATTCTACCAAACATTGGGCAAGTTTGCTAAAGATAACCAGACATCGATAAGCGTTATATCTATTGAGGGCAGCGACTGTGCAATGGACTGCCTGAGCGCATGTGCAGGAATGACCTCTGGTAAGTTGATCCTCCAAATTAATTTCCTACTTTCTTGTATTCTCTCTCTATTTCAGTTAATCTCATTTATTCTTATACTTTTGCCTTGTTCTGTGTAATATCTAAATTATCACAGGCACAGTCAATATAGTGAACCCTTTAGAGCTTGTCAGACAGATCCGTCTGATCTCACAGAACCCGATCATCGCCAACAACGTCAGCGTATCCCTCTTCGCTCATCGCAGCTTTGGATGGCAAACAGAGCAAAACAGTGCAGAAACCACCAAGGCGAAAAAACAAAAGGGGAAAGCTAAAGCCACCAACAAGAAGAAAAAAGAGATACCTTCCAGAGTGGAGTTTGATCTTGGAAATGCTACTATGGGCACAGACCTTACATTTGCTTTTAAGTTGAAGGACAGGGTAATGAATTTTTTCTCTGTCTTTAGGTAAGGAACAAGCTGACATATATGTGTGCTGTCTATCCAGGATGCAGTTTCCCATACAAAGAAGGTACCGTTTCAAGCTCAAATTCGTTACACAAGGAAGGATGGCATGAAGTGCATGCGTGTCGTGACAGTCAGCCAGAAAGCCACAGACAGCCAGGAAGAATGCGAGAGAGATTCTGATGTTGCTGTGGTGGCTTTAGAATCCATACAAAACGCTGCCAAGGAAGCCCAACTGGGCCATTTCATGGAAGCCAGGAAGCGTCTATACTCTGTTGAGAGGCTGCTCAAGAGGGCGGCACACACAGATCCCCAGATGGAAGAGCATGTAAAGTCCCCTTTCCCTTCTCATTCTCCAGCGGCATGAAGAAACAGAACTTCACAACAGCAATTAACTGTGCTTTTCTTCCCATTCAAAGGCCAACTATGTGGCAATCAGTGACGAACTGGATCTTGAGCTCCGTGAGTGTCTGAGACGGCAAAAAAGAGAAGGAGATGACCCAGCAAGGGCCATGAATGATGCCACAGCCAAGGTTCTCTTCAAGATGAAGACGGCCTCAAAGACACAGCTGCTCTGTGGAACGAGGAAGAAGGCTGTCATTGACAGGAGACAAAACTGTGACTCCAGACTCCGAGACATGTATTACAAGAACAAGTTTTGAATGGGGGAGTTAGAGGAGACCGTCTCCGTTAAAGTTACTCCCTTCCCATCCCCCCACATTGAGCCCTTCCTGTCTCTGTATATATTTAAGAGTAATATATTGTTGACTTTTAGTCATGATGTAGCAAAGCGTGGAGAGAGGCCCGCCCTCATCCACTGATGAGGACTGTTACATGTAACACCTTTTTGTACTCTTTTGTATTGAACTCCTTCCTTCAGTGGCGGTGCTTTGGTTTTTTACTTTTGTGCTGCTCCTCTTTGTGGTGGGTATGATGATGATGACACTTAAACTGCCTCCCTTCATCATCATCAGCATCAGCATCATCATCATTGCAACCATCATCTACCTTTCTCTTTCTTAACACTTCCTTCACTTCTTCTTTTCCTGCTTCTTCTTCTTCAACTTCTTCATCGTCCTCTTCTTCTTCCTCCTCCTCCTCTTCATCATCATCATCAGACCAATCTTCAAATGGATCTTCAAAGTCCTCCCACTGTTCGCTGCCAAGACTCATCTCCTTGTCAGTCAGCAGACACTCGTTCAACATGTTGGTTATGCTCTGCTTGTCCATCGCCTTTCCTATCAACACAAGCTCCTGTCTCCTGTCGCCTGTCTCTTTGTCCCAATCCTTCATCACTGACTCCTCGTCCTCTGCCCACTGCTCCTTCGGCAGCTCTGCAAACCATTTGCCTACAGGCACCACCAAGAAGGAAGAAGAAGCAAGAAGAAGGAAGAAGAAGAATTAGTTTAGATTTATAAATGAGACATTGGCCAAGAAGGAAAGGTGAGGAGGGGGAAAAGAAAGAAATGAAAGAAAAGAATAGAAAAAATAGAAAAAAAGAATTTGAAATGAAAGAATGAATAGAAAGAATAGAAAGAATAGAAAGAAATGAGAGAATAGAAAAGAAAGAAAGAAAGAAAAGAAAGAAAGAAAGAAAAAGAAAGAAAAAGAAAAAGAAAAAGGAAAAAAGAGATTCATAGAAAAATGGAAAACAGGAGAGCTGAGTTGAAGATAAGAGCAAAAAAAAAAAAAAGAGTTATGAGCAAAGAGAGGTGGTGGTGAACACCTGAGCTTTCAAATGCATAAATGTCGCCTGCACTAGACCATTCTCCCATCGACTCACTCCTTGACGCCAGCCTTGACTCATTCCAAAACAAACAAACACACAGACACCACACCACACCATACATTTATGCAACAGTTAGTTAATTTGGAAGGCATGAAAGAAAGGGAGTGGACTTGTGTGTGTGTGTGTGTGTACCACATGAACCCCTTAGAACGCATCACATTGCTCAGCTTTTTGTTGCCATAGATCAGTTCGTGCAGTCTCTGAGGATGAAAGGGACGCCGTGCTCGATACACAAAGCTGCTGATTCCATATTCCACTGTCTCTGGTTCAACCTTCAACAACAGAACAGAAGCCAAAAACACAACCTTCTTTTGAGTTTGAGGCCACCACCACTGCAAAATTGCAATTCCCTTCATCATCATCATCTTCTTCTTCTTCTTCTTTAAATGTTGCGATTCCATTAAGGATTCCTGGTGTGTGTTGGAATTGATATTTGGATGATATGTATACCTCTCCTCTGAGCGTCTTGAGCCAGCCTGGTGCAAGAGACGCCTTTTCGAAGCTGAAGGAGTGTGTATTCAACACTAGACTGAGATCCTCAATCTTTGAATACATGGTCCTCACCAGACTTGCCTCAGGGTTGAGCCTTTTCACAAGACTTTCGACTGAATTAAGGTCCTCTCCTTTAAGCAAGTCTGTCTTGTTCAGAATGATAACATTTGCAAACTCTGTGGAATAGAAGAAAAGGAAGAACATGTTAACACAATTGGCAGGTGCACGTCAATGACCTGTGGTTGATGAACCTATTTGGTCTATTAGAAGGTCAACTATATTTCTTGCATCCTCTGGAGTGGCGGCCTGTCCTCTGTCCTTTACTGTTTCCACACTCTTGAGGTCCTTCACCATGTTGTATGCATCAACCAGAGTCACCATGGTGTCTTTGTTGAGACAACAACAACAACAACTTGATAAGTAAAATGATAAGACATGCTCCTCCAGCTACCATCTGAGAGGGTTAAGAAGTTACTACCAAGGTGAGCATACTCTGACAATGAGTGGCCATTGGAGTCCTGAAAAGTGAATGTCTCTGCCACTTGCATGGGCTCAGCGATTCCAGTGCTCTCTATGAGCAGGTAATCAAATCTCTTTTCCAGGGCAAGCTTTCTCACTTCAACGAGCAGGTCTTCTCTGCAATTGTGAGGGGTGTAGGGGGATTGTTAGTCAACAAGGTACACCACTCTCTTGGTTTCTTAAGAAAAGGAATTCCAGTCTTCAGCCATCTATTCCATTGCATTAGCTTTTCTCTGCTCCCCTCTCCCAAGTGATCACTCCCACTCTGCTCTCACACAGAGACACACTTCTCTCTGCTCTCTACTCTCTGCTCTCGAGTGGTTGGCAGAACCAAGAGAGAAGGAGAGAACAGAGGATCTGTGATGGACCTAACATTATGTTCTGTTGTGTAACCTGAGGGTACAGCAGATGCAACCGTTCTGCATCTCCACAAGCTTTTCGTCAACTCTATTGAGAGCTGCTTCTCCTTTCTTGATGATAGAGGCATCGATGTTGACCTCTGACATGTCGTTCACAATCACTGCAACTTTCAAGCCTTGTCTGTTGTGCAGGATGTGATTGAGAAGCGTCGTTTTGCCTGGAAAGTGAAGAGAATAAATGAACATGTAACTTATTTCTTGGGAATCCTTCAAGGACAAATTGATTCAATTCA
>CDFI01099843.1:0-11578 GCA_000826405.1 Acanthamoeba divionensis | reverse complement strand
CCCTAACCCTAACCCTAACCCTAACCCTAACCCTAACCCTAACCCTAACCCTAACCCTAAGTGCAAAGATGATCAAGAGAAAGAGAAGAAAGAGAGTAAAGAATCTTCTTCTAAAGAAGAAGAAGAAGATGGCTTTAACCTTTGGAGTGATGAAGTTGATTTTTTGTTTTACTACAAACTGAAGCTGTTTATAGAACAGATGCTCTTCTTGAGAAAGGCAGTTGCATTATGTGAGGATTTATGGAAACTTATAAAAGCTGCCACAGAAGCTGTCTTTATATGCTTGGAAAGAAAAGATGACATTGAGCTGTTGACCTCCAAAAAGATAGCTGCATTTAAAAAGTGAGCATCCTAGGTGATTAAACAGGACATGTTTTATTTAGATGAAATACTACAAGGCATGTTCTTTAAGGCCTTTTCCAAGCTAACACCAACAGAGCTCACCTAGTTGATCTGGGATGAGGATTATGAGACATATGTGAAACACTGGTCCAAGCTAGAGTTTGACTGTATCTACATTGTGCCTTACTTGAGCATATACACAAAGATAAAAGAAGAGGCCTTTGAGAGAAAGATGGCCACTGCTGTGCCACTTTCACTAGTGTTAGCATGATTTCACCAAGGTCTGGCTTAAGAAATAAGCTCTTCTTACAAAGATGACCAAAAGCACATGAAGCTTGTATATTCTTATTTACAATAAAAATATTTTTATTTTAACTCTGTATACACATGCATGCATATGTATTACACAACTAGTTCATAATATCTTATATGTCTTAGGTGTTCATGATGTTTGTGGCCTCTTGAATATGGAGTCATACTTGTTGCATTGACATCACACTAGTCAGCTGCATGCATAGGATTTTGCATGCTGGATGCTTGTGTTAGAAAGCAGAAGGTTTACTGTGGGTGTCTTGCAATGTGCAAGAGAGAGAGAGTGAAAAAAATAAACTTGTGTTTTATTATAACACATATGTCATGTATGTATGTGTAGAGAAAAGAATAACCAACAACTATGTGTATGTGAGTTTGAGTATAAAAGAAAGGAGAAAAAGTAAGATGACATATTTTAATTAATAAAAAGATAGGCTTAGTTGAGTCTATAGAGATTCTGTCTGAAATCTAGAATCTTCTAATGGCCAATAAGAGAGTTTACAGAAGATATCTTGATCTTTTAAAATGTTAAGACAGGTGTCTCTTAAAGATGAAGATCACTTATTTCAATATGCCTCTTTGGTCAAAATCATCACTGTGAGAGTTTACTTTAACAGTGAAGGTTCCTGATCTGCCTGATGTAGGCAAGCTTGAGGCATGCTAGTGCTTTAGTCAGCATGTCATGACCATCTGCTCTGTGGGGCAGTAATGTAGTGAGATGATGCTAGCAGCAATCAAGTCATATATGTGATGAAGCTTGATGTCATAGTGCTTTATCCTTAAGTGGTAGACTTGTTGCTTGTCATTAGCCAGCTTAAGTACACTTTGGTTGTTGTTGAGTATCTAGATGAGATACTCAAGGCTTAATTACAGTGATGAGAAGAGCTTGCAGATGTAAAGTGCCTGTTTGACCATATCAGATATCACAGTCAGCTCTGCTTCACAGGAGGAGAGTGTGACTGTTAGTTATACTTTAGATGACCAGATGAAAGGACCACTACAATGTAGAAGATGTAACTGGTCATAGCACCTGTCATCTAGGTTACTGCCTCAATCAGCATTACAGTAGACAGTAAGCATCACTGTGCTAGAGTTGCTTGGCTGGACTGTATGCTTGTTGTAGCAGATGATAGAGTTGCACATTGCCTGTAGATAGTACAATATGTGCTTCACCATAGTCCAATAGATGTTGTTGAAGGTGTTAACATGCCTGCTGAGGCTGCTGATGGTGAAGGCAATGTCAGGCTATGATGCCTAGGACAGATAAAGCAGCTTGCCTACTGTTTGTCAATATGAGATATTGATGCATTTCTTAGAGATGGCATCAAGCTTAGGCAGGTGAAGGCCTACTTTTATAGGTGTAAACTGGCTCAAGATGGCACCAATGTGACCAGTCTGACATAGCTCAAGGATACCAAGTACTTTATCTTTTATTATTTCAATACCAAGGATGAAGGAGGCTTTTCTAAGATCCTTGATTAGATGAATTTTTAGGAGAGCACATGCTTGACATATGGCAGAAGCACATGGCTGGCAAGAATGATGTAATCATCTATGTAGAGTGAGATGATTGTAACTTGCTGGTCCTTGTAGCATATGTAAATGCAGGGGTCTACATTGGTAAGAACAAAGCCACTGTACTAAAGGTGAGTATTAATGGCCTTGTTCCATGCATAAGGTGCCTGTTTGAGGCCATAGAGGCTCTTGAGCAGGTGGCAGACATGTTACAAGTGCTCAGGCAAGGTGAACCCTTTAGGCTAGGTTATGTAGATCTTCTCTGTGAGGTGTGCATGTAAGAACACAGAGTCCACATCTATCTGATAGATTTCAAGGTTGAAGGCAGTCACTAGGGCAAGAAGGAGGCATAGATTTTCAAAGCACATAACTGAGGCAAAGGTCTCATCATAGTTAATGTCATATATCTAAGAGAATCTCTTTGCAACCTAGCATGCTTTGTAGCACTCCACCAAGCCATCTACAGTGCACTTGACTTTTTAGAGCCACTTGGTGCATATGGCTTTGCAACTTGTAAGAAGAGGAACAAGAGCATACATACAATTGTACAACAGGGAGTTGCATATGTGTGTGACCAACATTGTAGATGCACATGCTTTCAGTAATGTAAAAGGCACAATGGTGCATGTAAGTGCACTTAGAATTTTTTTGACATCTATTAGATCTTATAGTTTTAGATAAAAAGTAAAGATAATTGCTTTTCTTGCTTGTAACTTATTGGATTGTGAATCTAACAATAAAGTCTTCTTTAAGAGCTTATGAGCTTCAAAGTTATAATATATAAAAAGAAGATAATATTATTATAAGGGCTCATACTGCCCTGGGACCTTGCCTTAACCTTAAAAATAGTACCTATAATAGAGAGATCAAGCTTAACAGAATGAAAGGTCTCTTGTTAAAAATGGTAAAGGTATTGATTTTTACTAGAGAAAAGAGATGTATTGTACTTGTAACAAAGTAAAGAAAAGAAAGAAAAATTTTGTTTTTTAATCTAAACTTGACAGTTGACTTGGTCACATAATATAGTAGGAATTAAGGTAGAATGTCATCATAGGGGTTAAAATCTCACTTTTGGTATTTTTAAATTTATTTATAAAAATTAAATTAAATTAAAAATTTATTTAGCCCACTTGTACTTAGTTAAAAAGAATTGACACTTGATTAAGAGCTTCTACTTTTATTGACTCTTATATAAGAATAAGACTTTGAGGATTAAACAAGAGAACAAGGTTAAGTTTAAAAATATATTTAACATTTTTGATTTTTTATCTTTCATGTGCTTTACTAACACTTCATTAAACTTCATATCATTATATACCTTTAAATATTTTACATCTTTTACATGATTCATATATCTCTCTCACACTAAGTACAATTGAGATAGTTATTTTCTTATAATTTTTATTCTTTTTTCAAGTTAGTTTTCATTATTAAAATTGCTCTATTTCAATTGTATGATGTCATTTTAAAAATTAGATAAATACATTCAATGCTTCTAAATTTTGTCTATGTTAGACACTATCAATCACACTCACTAGAGCTCATTTTGATTGGCCTTGATATATAACTGGTACTAGAAAAGCCTTTAAAGGACTATGGCAATATGTTGGTTGTGTTTCTTCTAGCTAATAAAGTAGATGATGATATAGATGTTAATGATATTATGAAAATTTTATTTATTATATCTTAAAAAATGATTAGAGCATTAGCAAGTCCAAAGAGCATAATAAAGTATTTAAAGTGACTTTATTTGGTCTTAAAAACAGTCTTTTATTTCTTTTTAAGCTTGATTCTGACCAGGTTGTAAGCTCTTTTATAATAGGGATGGCCTACCTTCTTAAGGTACTGAGATTACCTTGAGGGACTGGACTGGAAACACTAAGGAAACTGGGACAAAGGGGACACGAAATAGGCCACCTAACTAACTGAAACAAGGAACAAGAGATGCAACAGTATAGAACTTGTTGCAGGGATTCAGATAATGTGTGTTTTATTGATAGGTGACAAGGTGGAAGGGAGAACAAGACTTAACAAAGAAGGGAGTTTACTAGAAATCTAAGGACTAGAAAAACTAGAAGTGTCTTGGAGCAGACTGACTAGGATGACTTGGAACTTGGGGCTTGATGCTTGAGCTGGGTCTAGAGCTTAGTCTGGAGCTTGGTCTGGAGCTTAGTCTGGAGCTTGATAACAGATGGAGAATCAGAAAGCAGGAGAGAGGTAGATAAAGGGGTATAAGATCTTTAAGAGAGCTAGGCTCAAATTAAAGTGATGAGATAAAACTAGAAATGGCTGTTAGGATAAAATTTCTAACATTCTAAGGTTAATCTTAGTGAAGCACTTAGCTTAATGAAGTCTGTCTAAGAGCTTTAAGATTAAAGGCAAGAGATATCTGTTCTTAAAGACTAGAGAAACATTCTATTATTTAGTTAAAGAGCTTATAAAACAACTAAAGCACTTGATTAAAACCTATTAGGCTTAAGTTTTAAAAGCTATTACTTTAATAAATAAAGCTTAAACAGTCTCTTTTAAAGTTAAAGTATTAGTAATAAGAATATTTATAGTTGAAAGAGAGTAAGAAGCAAGAAAAATTTAACAAGAGTTTTATTTGATCTGTTATATTGATAGAAATAGTTTATCTTTTTAAAGTACTAAAATTACCTTAAAGGACTAAAACTAAAAACACTAAGGAAACAATGAGAAAAAAGATATAAAATAGGTCACTTAACTAATTAAAACAAGGAACAAAAAATGTAAAACTCATTATAGAGATTTAGATATATTTTATTAATAAATGACAAACAAGAAAACTAACTTAAAAATAATAAAAAAAGAAATGTTATTTAAACATTATTTATTTAAAGGCTAAGAAAATAGAATTATCTATCAACAAGAAAAAGATAGTCAAGTTTACTATGACATAAAAGATAGTGAAAAGGCTAAATAGTAAAATGTTAGCTATAAAGATGCTTTACTATCTCAATATCTTAAAAAAGTAAGCTATTTTTTTTTCTTTTAAAAATTAAAGTATAAAGTGATAAGGTATAAGATAGAAAAAAGATAAAGATACATTTAAAGTTCTTTTTAGCTCACATTTGACAATGTGGTCAAAGCTTTTTCTTGCACAAGTAAGGAGATTTTAAGAATTATTTAAAGCTGATCTATTGGCTGATTGGTAAAATTAATTTACACCAAAGACCAATCAATAAATATTTGTTGATGGCATATTTTCCTTATTTGGAAAATGTTGCGGCCAGTCTGCAAGTAGGTGCTTGCTGCTCCAACCTTTTTACTTTGTTATTGAACAAACCTGCAGGATTGTCATGTCTGCTTCCTACAAGAACTTGTACAACCCTGAAAGCCCTAAAAGTGGTCTACGTTATGGTGCCCTCTCTTTCAGTCATTCGGACGTTGGGGGTAAGACCTCAGCTTCAAGTGAATCATCCTTGCGAACCTGGTGGACGGGTCTCCCAAAGAGAAATAAAATCTTGATGTTGGCTACATTTATCCTTCTCTGTGCTATCATCCTTACTATCACCTTGGTTGTTACAAGATCATCTGACAGCTCCCAACATGCTTGTGAGGTGACTGACCTGCCCGAAGTCAGAGACAACCCCCTGGCTCCATTGCCTGAGCGTGTCAAGATCGAAATATTACCTTTGCCCCCAACCGCTCCCTCCAACTCCAGTGGCTCTTGCTCTTCCTCCATCAACCCCAGTGGAACAGGTTGCATCGATTCTTCTAATTTTGCCATCCAGTCTGGAGACTTCTTGCCTGACGGAAACCACATTGTCGCTACAATGACCTTTTCTGGTGCTCCCTCTTCTCCTAACCCAGCCAGCATTTACTCGGGACTCCACGTCATCGTTCTCAAGGCTGATGGTACAACCTTCTCCAATGGTGACTCGTGGAAGTGCATCACCTGCGGTGTCCCACCTGCCAACACAAAAGGCTCCGCTGCTGGTGTGCTCGACTACCCTCAGGCGTTCCTAGATGGAAAGTGCATCCTTGCAGGTACCAACATTATAGATTGCTCACCCTACCTCCTCGTGGATGACCATTGCACCCCAAACGTTACCTTTGTCTACCCTATCCACTGGACCATCAGCGCAGATGGTT
Organism: Acanthamoeba divionensis; assembly: GCA_000826405.1. Classification (NCBI taxonomy): domain Eukaryota; phylum Discosea; order Longamoebia; family Acanthamoebidae; genus Acanthamoeba; species Acanthamoeba divionensis. The sequence continues at coordinate 5,293 of CDFI01099843.1, read as the reverse complement.
CAGGAAAAGGTGGGAGCATCCGCGAGCTTCGCTTGCATCCGGATAACTTCCATCTTGGTTTCAACAGCCTCCTTCTAACCTCGTCCTCCTCGGACCAGTTTGGGTACATGGGAAGACTTTCCTTCAACCCGAACCCCACCACTGGCATCCCCTTCGTCCCGCGCTATGAGATCACCAACGCCACCAGGCTCTACGATTCTTCCCCAGCTCAGCAACCCTTTGCTCCCAATCCAGACAACCTAGCCGAGCTTTTGTTCAATCCCCTTGCCCGCTCGGTTGGCGAGTTTCGTGGTTGGTCCAAAGATGGACAGGAAGCTCTCTGGATTGGTCAACCGTGTGAATCTGGAAACTTTGACATCATGGCCACCAAGCTCTCAACAGGAGAAACCCGTCGCCTAACCCGAAACCCAGAGTACACGGATCCCGTCGACATGTCTCCTGATAACAACTGGATTGTCGTCATGGACACCCGTGGTTCGAACCGAGTCATGTTTGCTGCTGGCATGCGTGGTATCCCTTCACTCTCCGATCTCGTCACCTCCTCGGCTGTCGCTTCCATCCGCAACAATGGCCAGCGCAGGTTCTTCGAGCCTTATCTTGTCGATCGCTATGGCGACCGTGGTGCTTACCAGGGACAGCTTCTCACAGCTGAGGGTGATGGCACTCCAGGTAGCATCAATGATCCCAACTGGAACGGCATGGCCGACCCAAGGTGGTCGCCCAATGGTACCCTTGTCGCCTTTTGGCAGGCCCTCGCCACAGCACCAGCTTGTGGTGACACCAACCCGTTGCCTTGTCCCAACTCTACTGAACCTGGAGGTCGAAGGTCCCGTGTCCTCATTGCCCGTCTCTTGGACCGAGCGGCCACACCTGCCTATTCTATCCCTCCAGTCCCCGAGACGATTCCTTGGGGCACACCTTATGTTCCTGGCAGCCCCTTGCCCGTTCGCTACCACGTTCCTGAAGGCACCTACACGCTACGCGGCAAAGTCTCTGGCTCGGCACTCGTTCGCATAAACGAAACATCTGATCGTGCTTTCATCTCCAGCATCTCGGTCCACTACACCCACTACTCGGACGATGGTTACCACATCATCGATGGTGACGAACATGCTTCGCGTGATCGTACCAGACCTTTCCTGGTTCAAATCTTTTGGAAATCCAATCTCACCCTTTCTGGTTGTCTCACAGGAAAGAAATTTACCACGGACTACGGATACTCAGTCGTTTTAGATCTGTTTGACCCAGTTGTTGAGTCCACAGGCACTTTGTCCACCACAATTGGAAACATGACATTTTTCTCACCCAACCCAGGAACGTGATGAAGGCTCATGATGATTTCCAAAGTTTATTTTTTTTTCGCCTGTAACTAAAAGAAAAATCTTTTGCAAGCTTTGACTAGAATACATGGATGACAATATTTTGTGCTTTCAAATAAACTATACACAAATAAAGGTTTTTGGCAGCTGCTGTTTTACAAAGGCAGGAAGGCCTTTCTTGTAAAAATATTTACCAGAAGCTGGGGAAGTTTTTGTTTTGCGAGTTTCAAACACTGACCAAGATCATCTCTACAATTGGTGAGGCGGTGTCCATATGGTCATTGTCTTGGTCAGTGTTTGTAACTCGCAACGAACCTATCTCTTGGGTAACAGATGTCAGGTGGAATAGATATTTCTCTTCTTGTGTCAAAAGTCCCTCCAAAAGAAGACCCTCAAGGACTGGATGCCCAAAGAAAAACATTGGAGCAACTCGTAGGCCAATCATGGCTGATGGAGAAAGGTTTGAATCCCAGTTGTCTGTGTCAATGGCATCCAACCCAGAAAAATCGATAAAAAGGTGGGCATGGGTAAACTGTGTGATGCAATTATAAGCGCTGACAATCTTGGGGATGACATGGTTGCTAATCTCCAGTGGTATTCCGATGTACCAACTCCAAGTCCTCCATAGAAGACCCAATAATTGTAGTGTTGCATCGCTGAACAATTCTGGATGTAGCTGTAAACGTGTTTAGGCTATTTCGTTTCCTACAACTCCAGGGACTGATGTCAGTAACTTGGCAAGATCTCAAGTCCAGTTGCATTTTCTGACAACAACTGGAGATTGAAGAACGCGGTTACCTTCGAATAGTTCGTCTCGTCCATGCCAAGGAATCGTCGTGTTTACAGGTGGGCAGTATGGTTGTTCAAGAATGGAAGACCACTCAGGATGGTTCCGTCGAATTTGTGCAATGATGTCGCACAACTCTTCAGTTACAACAAAGTAAAGATAATTGAGAAAATCAAAGATTTTTGTTGCTTTTGTAGAAGATTTTAACCCTTGGCGGGAGGGGGAAGGAATTTATGGAAGAAGGCCCAATTACTTACGTGATTTGTAAGCATGGAGGGCATTGAAAAGAGCAGCTCCAACTACAGCATTTAAAGAGATGAATGGCCTCTTCACTTGTAAGGTGCTTTAAGAGAAGGGTAACCTAGTTTTCTCTCAACTTATATTATCCACAATAAAATATATGTCCACAATTTAAATTGTATCTGTTGACCGTAAGGTGGCTGAAAAAAAGAAACTCCACATTCTCATCAAGGCCAGATACAAAGCCTTGAACTTTTGGACCCCAGATAGGGACAAAGAAACAAGCAGGAACCTATAATGCCCAGCCTGCAAAGAAGTGATACTAGAAGATAGAGCCCACTTCTTATTAATCTTGTAAAAAAACATTCAAAATAAAACACTGACAAAGATAGCCACAAAATTCAACAAAAGGACTGAAGGAACACTAAGCCTTCAAAAGGTAGCTGAGAGGGACTGCCAGTTAAAGGCAGCCTTACTCCTGGGCATCCCTGCCCAAATGATCGATAAACAGAGCAGAAGCAGGAAACCTGGAAAATGGAGAGCAGCAAGTGGAGTACTAAAATCATAGAAACTGCCACAGTAAGAGCTGCAAAAACGTGGAACAAGAGATACAAACTTTGAAAGGAAAGGATGACAACAAGAGGGAAAAAGGACAACCAGAGCGAGAAGAAAACACCAGAACAAACAGTGATAACATAAAATGCTGCTGGGGTACCTAGATGAGGCCGCTTGCCTGAAGAAGTGGGGTGGTTCGTTCCCAGCACCTTCAGACCACCAAGTGAAGCCTCCCAAAAGGGTTAAGAAGGCAGCCAAAGACCCTAATAAAAACCCGGATTGACAGACATGTGTAGTGAGTGGTCGAAAATCATGTTGTGTGTGTTTTCTTCTGAACTGTTCAGTTTCCCCAAAGACAGATAACCCCCCCCCCAATAGAATTAAAGTAAAAGTGTGAAGAAAGATGTCTGTGCAGGTATGTTTTATGATCATTTCGCCCTCCCCTCAATTGCTTTTTGATTTTGCTGCATCTCACTTTGTTGGAGGATAGGCAGAGGAGGAGGAGAAGGCAATGGGCAACGCAGCATTTGTTGCTGGCCAGTACGAAAAAGCCATAAAACACTTCACAGAGGCCATCAAAAGTGATCCCTCCAATCAGATTCTTTACAGGTGACACCTCACCTTGTATTTTTCCTGCTTTAAATAATAATAACAATAATACCAATCTGAATCTGCAATTCTTCTGATGCCCTGCTGTGTGCACAGCAACCGCTCGGCGGCATATGCCTCGCTCCATGACTATTCAAGTGCATTGGCAGATGCCAGTAAAACTATAGAACTAAAACCAGACTGGATTAAGGTAATCAGCAACCTGTCTTTTGTGGTTGTCTGCTTCTGGGGACCGCATCTTATCTCCTCAAACAAAGTCAGTGTAATTGTATACAACACTAAACGTTATCAGCATTTTGGATCATTGATAGTGGTGTGTGTGTGTGTGTGTGGTGTTGATGGGTTAGGGTTATTCACGCAAAGGGGCGGCACTGTTTTTCATGGACAGAATGGATGAAGCTGCTGCTGCCTATTCTGATGGACTTGAAATCGACCCAAATAGTGAGCTCCTGCGCCAAAGCCTCCAAGAAAATGTGGAACGTGTTGACCAACAAGGTTCCTTCATTCCATTTGGCTAGTGTCAATCCGTCTACTCAATATTAATATTGTATTTATACTACTGTTAACATGTGTCCATAGTGTGGAATGATCTCAACGAGAGTAGCAAGAAACCAGACCGCGTTCCTGCAAAAGAACTACCCCAAATCCCAACCGGTGTGTGGGTCTCCATGGTATGCCCACTGACCCTCAAGAATAAAATAGATTGGATCCAGTAAGCAGCGCCCTTCCGCCTCCAAGTGTGTTAAAAAAAACACATACCTGACCTCTGATATTTGTAGGCTGGATAACCTCGTCGAGTACTATATAAGCAAAGGCGTGGCTGGCATATTTGCTATTTCTGATTCCTCCGAAATGTTTAACCTTTCAGATAATGAAAAATTAGCCATTGCACTTGTAAGTAGACAAATAACATATATAATAATCTCTATATGATCTCACTTCAACTGTCAGAGAGTAGTAAAAAAGGTAGCAGGACGGGTGGGAGTTGTCGCTTGTGGTAACTTTGGTAATAGTGTAAGAGAGCAAACTAAATTTATTAAGCAAATCTACAATACAGGTAGTCTATTACAGTTACTTAGTAGAAACTCTCTTTATTGTATACATTATATTTAACAATCGTTCTTCTTATTTGTGTGTCACGTCTTGAATTCATTTTTTCTTAATGTTTCAGGTATAGATGCAGTAGTTGTGGTGGCATCTTTGTTAGCAAAACAAGCAGACAACGAAGATGTGTGGAAAGACAACCTCAAAGCGATTCTAGAAAGAACTCAAACCATACCACTAGGCCTCTACGAGTGCACACAGCCTTACCCACGCATACTCACTCCACGTAATTTTTTCGCTCTCTAATATATGACACACTCTTCCTTATATACACTATTTCTCCCAGCCCGTCTAGCTAGATGAAGTGGTTACCTACGTAACTTTTGAAGATTGGATCTTGATTATTTCTTCTTTTTTTTTTTTTGGTCACAATAGAAACACTTAAGTGGGTTGCAGAGACAATGCGATTTGTTTTTTGCTGTGAGGCTTCCTCTCAACAGCAAATTTCTCGAGCCAAGGTATGAACAACTGTAGTAGTATGATTTATTTAAAATGCTTGACCATATCACATCAGCTGATTTTATGTTTTATATAAAATCCATTGCGTGGTAGGTGGAGGCATGCAAGGAAGTGGTGGCCTTTAAGGTGTTCAACAGTAATCTGCCCACACTCTCTCGCTCGCTGGAAATTGGTGGTGCAGGTTTTTGTGGTGTCGCTGCCAACGTCTATCCCGACCTAT
>CDFI01099826.1:0-10676 GCA_000826405.1 Acanthamoeba divionensis | reverse complement strand
TTTTTCGATTGGCTTATGCACACCTGGCAATACCTAATATATTAGAGTAGTTAGAGGGTAGAAGAACCAAAAAGCTCAGAGCTCTCTTTTTTTTTAAACGACTCTCGGAGAGGAAAGGGCCCTACCATTCGCCTTGGGGAACTGCACGAAGGGGTGGTGAGAGGCAGAAAGTGTGATAGCCCGAGCCGCAAGTGTCGCACAACAGTAAAAACTCTTCCTTGTTCTTTTTTCCACATACCTTACATTTAGTACGCTTCTGCAAATGTATGTTATAAATCAATCGTTTGAGGAAGAAAAAGATGGGAGAAGCCCTTTTTGTAAAAAGGACCTTTATCCTATTTGCAATGAGAAAGCAAACAAATAAATTAAATGGGTTGTCTGTTACTTACGACGTTTGCAATAAGGTAGCTCATATTTGCACTTAGAATCCCAATTGTCAGTGCGATCTGGGACAGAGAGGAGAGAGGCCCATCTGCAAGAAAATTACGCCAGGCCGCTCTGCCCTTCCATATAGGGTCTTTTGGTCTCACACTTATCTGTTCGTCCAAAAATAGTAACAGACTGCTGAACTCGGATGCTTGCGAAGCGTGACCCACGCCCTACAATGGATGATGAATGGTGGTGAAGAAATTAAACAATTCATGTTCCTTAAAATGTTGTGTCAAACATTTAATGCTTGCCACGTATGATGAGAAGTACCTCGAGCCACTTTGTCCTTTGTTTGGCATAGGCATCTTGGTTGGTGATAAATTGCCAGGGGATGCGGTCTTCCAAGTCAATCAATTCTTGACGAATCTGAAGCAATGTTGTTGTTTTTGTTTGAAAAAAGAGTGAGTGAGTAAATTATATAATTACCGATTAGGTCTAATTATCATGAGAAGAAGCAAGCCACCAAACAAAGTATATTACACTTTACCTCTTCTACACTGACTAGCTTAGGTACTCCGCTTTCTAATGTTTCCTAAATAGTTGTTAACAAACGCTTTAACGTTCTGCATTCGTGCATTCGTTCTGTCAAAGACACTAAGGGGTGGAGGATAAAAAAACCGAAGACACAAGTGCTTCTCCATCTACGTGGCCTTTGTCTCGTTCTTGTTCCTTCTTTTCTGTGAGACAGAGCTGGTTTTCTTGTTCTGGCAGATATTTGCACATTGCGTCATAAAGTTTCATGAGCTCGTTATGTAAAGCTCTTTCTCGCACACCATTTGTATTCAAGGACGCAACAAGCTCCTCCATTTTTTCTTTGGATTCATAGACACACCAGTGAGGAGCAGCCTCCTTAGTACGGTATCCGACAGCTGACTGTGTGTGTGTGTGTGTGCGTGTGTGCGTGTGTGTGTGTGTGAGAGAGAGAGAGAGCAGAGAGCAAAGAGCAGAGAGAGAGATTTCTAATGAGATGAAGTATAACACCTTTTCAATGTATATGTGGGCTGTAGGTCTATTGGGGTCGTGATGAGGTTCCCTAATCCACCAGTAGCGGTTGCAGTAGCGGTCATAGCCTAGAGGTTTATATCGGATCACTTGCTGCAATTCGGTGACCTTGTTGTAATATTTTTGATCCTTGGGGAACAAAAAATGTTAGCGTCACAGAACTATTGGAATTGTGGATGCGAGCCATGGCACCTCAAATTTTTTTTTCTGCTCCGATCGTGTTTCCAATAACTCTTGCTGGTACTTTTGTTTCTTCTCTTCTTCAAGCCTTCGAGCCTCTTGCCTGATTCTCTGCCGACTTCTTTCAAAGAAGATAGGTTAGAGAACTGTTAACATTAACAGTAAGATGTAAATCAAAAGCGAAGACTTACATTGGCTTCTTTGGTTGTTCATCCTCTTTTTGTTGAGAATTAAGATTAGTTGTACTAGTAGTTTCCTTTCTTTCCTCATTGATGGAATCACGTTGTTGTCCCTCTTCTTTGTTTTGTTTACGTTTTTCTCTTTTCATACTATAAAGTTGATCCGTTTTCTCATCTATAAAAGATCTGCCGTAATGAAAATCTTCAATTAATATAACACCTTGAGTTTGCACTGGTGGAATAAGGGCAAACCTGAATGAGCTTGTAGTCATTATCTCGTCACACAAGAACCTGAGAATCCTCAGCTTCTGGCCTGCTGAAAGGTTCATGTAATCTCTACATTTCAAAATTTCAATGATTTGAGAAGAATCGACTTTGTGGCTTTCGTTTGCCAATTCTATGGGCTCTTTCTCATTCCTCGTCTCCATAATTGTTTGGTCCTCTTCGTCGCTGTCAAGAATGATCACAACTTTGTTGCACTCGCTTTGGGCTTGCTTATTTAATTTGCTTGTCTCCTTTGATATTATGAACAGGAAAATGAGTTACTACCAGAAGGAAAGAAACACACAAAATAGTACCTTTTCTTGTGTAATCAAATCCTCAACAACTTCATCATACTCAGCCAACCTTTGCGCTATCTGATTTCTTTCGAGGTACTATTTTATCCTTTGTTAGACTCAAATTGTTGCCAATACTCTTAAGAGAATTACATAAATGGGCAAACCTGAACAAACAATTCTGGCCACGTGAGCTTGTTAAGGGGCAAATTGTAGATGTCGCTGAAGAAACGATAGGACTTGGTTGGGTGTTCATTATTATCGTCTTCATCTTCGTCTTGTTCTGCTGGTTCTGCATTCTTTGCATTTAGAAGCGCGCTGAATATTTTCTCGTTAAGTTCCCAAAGAAACTGCCTATCTTCAAAGAGATGTATGCTCTTTTGTATCGCTCCTGTGCCAGAAATGCATCGGTGTGGATTCTACCTACCTACTTCTTCTGGCTGAGGTGCAAGTGCACGCTCCAGTTTATCCAAGTTGAATACAGGAGTTGCTAGATATTTGCTGTGTAGCAGAGGGTGGCCTGGTTAGTACAATCCGAGAGAGATTTCCAAGACACTAGGATCCTCTCACCTAAATACTTTTGTAAAGCTCCATACACATAGAAAGTCGCCCCAAAGTTCATGGCAGATAATATTAGAGGCAACAGCGCGAGCGGGAGGCATTGACTGTGGTTTTGAGAGCTTGCCTAGCGCTATAAGCTCGCGCTGCATCGCCAGGTCCTCCATTGGGTGCAAGGATTTCAGCTCTGTTGATCCCAAAATTTATATAAAAATGTTGACGTACAGCAGAGCCTAATTGGAAAACATGGAAGGTTACCTTTCAATCTTTGTCGAATTCTCTGCTTCTCCAGTTTCTCCTGTTCCTTCTTCATTTCACGTTTTCGTTTTCGTTCTGATAGTGTCCTTTGCTTGTGGGTCTGCCGAAGGAATTAGACTATACTAAGAAAAACTCCACAAGAAGCCTTATCTCTTGACTGTTATTTTACTTGCCTTGACTTTACAAACATCGCAGGGGCATGAGCCATTGCAGGATGGGCATGCACAGGTCGTACTGTTCTTGGAAATGGTTTGCAGACAACTTTGGCACCAATATCTTTTAAAATTCTGGCATTAGTAATTGTTCCATTGCTGAAAGAGATTGCAATATTACTGTTTGCAAGAGGAACATAGTGTATGTAGCAAATCTGTGCCTGGCTTTGTATTGAGAACCATCTTTATACTCTTGCACATATGGCAAACAGTCATTGTTGGCGTTTGTTGAGGTTGTGTCACTAAAGTGCCGGATTTATTCTCAGTTGCATTATCTTCAACTACGTCCATATGTTTCAGTAGATTTTGTGTGTCGCTCTGAGAATGCAAATTAAGATGGAGGGTAATAACGAAATATTTCAGGCTAAGCAGTAGAAAACACTGACCTGTCTCTTCTGTCTTTTAACTGCATTTGCCCCACGAGTTTCCGAATCAGAACCATTGCTCGACCTATCTTTGCGTTTGGCAGGCTGGTTCTTATTCTGCACTGTTTTCTTTTTCAGCTTTGTAAAAGAGACCTATGCAAACATTCGAGAACGCAAATTAGTTAAAATGAATCATTCATTCAAGGTAGCCAATAAGGCACAAGACAGTGGCACTCACCAGTGTTTTAAAGAAATCAGTTTTTTTGAGCTCCTTGAGAACTGTGAGCATATCCCTAAGAGAGTCTGCCTGGCTTATGATGTATTCTTCATTTATTCCGTACTTAGAACGTACCTAAATGAAAAATTCATTGTTTTGTGGGTTAATGTAGGAATGAGTCTTGAACAGGGCTACATACATAAGTCATCACATCTTCATACGAAATACTCGAGGTTTTGCCAAGCTTCTTGACCACAGTGGTACAGACATAAAATTTGTTCTGAATGTCACGAAATAGTGGGGCATAGGATGGCTCTGGTTGCAGCATCTTGTACCTTTTGTATTATAAGGATAACAATGAGCATAACAACAATCAGTTACTCGAAAGCTTCCTTAAACAAATAACTATCCACTTCTTACCAAGCTTTATTGGATCTAAGCCACAGAAGAGGTGGGTCGGTGTACTCTATGGACCACTCAGCGACATCAAATGTGATTGCAACATAAGAAGCCTCTCCAGATGGCCGAAGCTCCTCTGCAAAAGAAACCAATTCCAGCTTATAAGCTTAAACACAGGAAACAGAAACATCAAAACAATTGCAGCTATCTGCTAACTTACGGCTTTCTGGTAGCAAAGCAAGTCCATAGCCCTTCATTGTACCTATATCATCTGCATGGGTAGTGTTAGAGAGGAAAGGAAAATGTTTTACAAAATGAATGAACTTACTGAGACTGCCAAGTTCAACTTGTTTCTTGGCCAAAGGGTCGTAGAAGAAGAAGTAATCCAACAGCCTCACAGGAAAGATCCTGCCCGTTTCTGGATCAGGTATGTAGCTCTCATTATAGACTGTTGGTAATTTGGCCTCAATTGTGTAATCATCTATCTCTGGTAGCAGCTCCACGAAACACTCTGCTTTAGCATTTGTTTTCTTTGTATGAAGAAGAGAGAGGGATTTAAAAAAAAGTGTAGTGGAGCACAGATGGGTAAGGTTCACCTTCTTGGTTGTTTGTTTGTAGCCCTCTGCAGCGCTGCCGTTTTGGAGTTCACCTTTTGAAGACACATCTGTGCAACAGAAGAATGCAAACAAATGTCATTTAAAGAAACGAAATGTAGGAAATCACCAATGCTTAACCTGATCTCTCCTCTTCTGAATCTGAGAGATATATTGTCTCGTGCATCATGTATCATATAATCCCTTTTGAATTGAAGAAAGACATACACACAGAAATGTAATATAAAATCAAAAAAATGAAAGATTCAGTGGAAAGAGAGAACAACAAGGCAGTTGGGCTTGCCATTACCAACTAAGGTTAAGTAAGTGAGTGTAAAGCAAGTTTGTTGCCTGCCAGGCAGAGGTCAGAGGTCAGTGCTGCGGGGGCCAGGCCCAGAGAGAAACAAAAAGGAAGAAATTGGAAGATTGGAAGTATGGTGGGCATTTGGTGTAACGGACCAAATTGTCGACAAATGAAACACACTTGGTGTCGACATCAAGATCCTTTGCTTGTAGTTGTCTCATGTGTGTATTTTATTTTTCTTTGACCCTTTTCTTAACATTTTTCAAAAATGTTACAAATCACCATCATTGTTTGCGTGTATGTGCTAGAGGTAGTGATTCCGATACAGGCTGGCTCATCTGAACAAGGAGGAGAGCATGTAGGCGAGGAAGAGCAAAACGACGAGCAGGCCTACAATGTCAATCATGAGCATTGTGTAGTTGAAGAATCTGAACGGGAAGTGGTTCTTCAGCCAGGTCTTCTTGATATCCTCCAGGGCCTGCTTCCTCGTTTTAGGGTCCTCCACACGATAAATATGAGCACTCCACGGTGCGCTGATGATCGTCCACCAACTGGTCCACACAACAGCGACAGAAAAAAGTGACATATTAATATATTGAGAAAAATGGCTTTAAGCATAAACCTAAGAGCAAGAAGAGAAAAAAAAGTGAAGTGAAGTGGAGATACGCACTCGAATGGATTTCTGAAGAACCAGCGAACGAGGCGAGGCTTTGCCCCAAAGTATGAAGCTATTTCATCTGAGTAATGCCAGTGATTCACAAGTTGGGGCAAGCTTCTGTCATCAGCTGGAAATACTTTCTTATGCTTCTTTTTATCCTTTTCCATCTGCAAATTATATACGACAACATTGTGAGTGCAATAAACTAGAACAACACGTGTGGAAGAGAAGTGCATACCTGCGTTATCATATCTTGGCTTGGAGGAAGAGAGGCCTGACCACTGTGCACCTTCGCCGCCCAACGGGCTTGCAGTTCTCCAAGAGCTGGAATTGAGCCTATCATTGGGCGGGCAGTACCAACATGGCAAAGAGTTGGGTCCTCAGGATCGAACACCAGCTTGTATGCATTGACATACGATTGTCCTGATGAAAAAAGAGGCCAAGGTAAACAAAATATGGCAGATTGAAAGAAAAGGGACTGTTGTTGCAAGTTACCTGGTTTTAAGAAAGGCACATTTGGTTGATATCCAGTTGCAAAAATTATGATATCAACATCCTCAGGTTTATCCTCGCCCTTGAACCATACTCTACTGCCCTCGACCTTAACAACACCCCTTCTCGGTACCACCTGTGCCAAGAAGAATAAGAGAACTAAGAAGAAGCTGACAGGAACAGTTTGAATAGATAATTGATGTGTGTGTTACAAACCTTGCCGAGCGCACACCTGTCCACTACATCTCTGCTTTTATTTAGGAAGCCATGAAAGTAATTACAAGAGGGCTGCCATTCATCGACACCACTGCCTCCTTTGCCCCACATCATTTCTATCATTGTCCATAAACCTAGAGAGAGAGAGAGAGAGAGAGAGAGAGTAAATTTACATGAACTCTGATACATCTAGGTACCATCATCCTATGCAATGTATTACCTATAAAAACGAGCCAGCTCCTATAGTCCGTCCCGCCCAACAAGCGTTGGTGTTTGGTATACACCATGTCTGCAGGTTGATGGGCACCCACTGTTCTATCTTGGAACCAGACACCAGACCTTCCATAAAAGTTTAGAATGAGCTATGCAAAACAAAGGCCAGGCAGCCCTCCTCTGTCCAGTGACTCTCTTTTACCTGATTGAAAGAATAGTCCTCTTTGCTTTTTCGCACACTTCAGCTGCAATATCGCTTGCACTCTCTCCACCTCCAACAACGAGCACGGTTTTGCCCTTCATGTCCTTGGTTGGATATTTATATGCATGACTGTGGGTCATCATGCCTGTAAAGTGGACAAACGGCTCTTCGTTCCATGTAGCAGCTGGGACTTGATGCTGCCCAGAACAGCACACCAAGACATCATATTCATAAATTTCTTTCTTTCCTCTTTGTGTTTTGCCTTCCCCAGTTCCTTCACTCTCTTTAAAGAGAGACCAACACAAAGAATAATATATAGTGAGTATTGGTACAGAACCAAGGCCTTTTGTTGAGCCATTACCTTCTTCCTTGGTTACGACGACTTTCCATTTTCCAGAAGAAGTCTTCCTAGCTTTGTGCACAGAGTGGTTGAACTTGATGTAACGCATGAGATCGAAGTTGCTGGCATACTGCTGCAGGAACAGGAGCACATCCTTGTGGTGAGGGAAATGGCCAGCGTCGTCAGGCATTGGCATGTCGCTTGCGTGCAGATAGCTCTTGCTTGCTGTCGTGCACGTGTTCCTGAAACAGCCCCCTGTTGTGCAGGTGGATTAAAACAACTATTATCCAATCCATTCACTTTATCTAACAGAAGAGCCAGGAGAAAATATGTCACTGAATCCAGTGTGAAAAAGGTCTATTTAGGAGGGGGAAGTTGCCTGGAGTGTCCTCTCTGTATACCCAAACTCCTCCAACAGAGTTAGTCTTCTCAAACAATGTAACGTCAGTGAAGCCTTCTTCAATGTAAGTCTTCAGAGCATACAGCCCACTCCATCCTGCGCCAATCACGCAGACCTTCTTGCTGAGGGGATCCATATTCTTGTGTTAGGGTGCAGAGATCTAATTAAGTGCAGGAACTTCTCAAAAGTTGATTCAAAAAGAGTGTTGTTGTCTTCAAGTGACCTAAGAGTAGAGGATGAGAAATAATATATATATGTATAACGAGGTGTGTTCGATGCACCACAGGAAGTGCACAACAATGCAGCAGCTAACGCCAGTCTTCAGTAAAAAAACCATCTGGGCCATGGTGGTATATCAATCGAACCCGCACAAAGCCGTCCAAATTTCATTTCTAATATCACTATGATTCTTGGTTGGTTGAAACCACAAGTTAATCTGCTCCTAGTTTCTCGTTGCCACAGACAGCTTGGGCAGAACTGGTTCACTGGCCCATCCACATCAAAAAATAGCGGGTGAACTATTTGTTGGCTTGTTTGGCCATCAAAACGGGCCAACAACAAAAATATATCCCCACAAAAAAATTGAAGGGAAGTGTAAATTCCTCTGCAACAAAAAAACCAAAAGCACACTTTGTGCCTTTCCAAACTCACCAACGATTTGTCTACACAGTCTATTTTGACTGTAATTGTCGCTTGTTTGTATGCTTTGTTATCCGTGTCGACACCTTAACAATTTATTGTCAAAGAAAAATGAAAAAGGGTAGATTGTTTGGTCTGCCAGTATCAATCTATAATTTGTAGGCCTTTCCAAGGCACCCTTTCTTCCATCGGTCATGTCTAATCCTATCCTGGTTGGCAGTCTTGACAGAACTTCTTTTGCCTACACGTCGTGCTACTGTGAGGAGAACATATACAAGTTTTGTTGTGAAATTGGGGGAACAGATGAAAAAAGAATGAGAGATCTCTATGTAGTGTTTATCTCAAACAAAAACAAGACTGTTCCCTTTTGGGGCCACAATACCAAATCATCCATCAACGCTCCGACACCTGTAATTTGGGTTTGTTATCCCCTACTAAGCACCCTTCCAGAATGCTGAGGGGGGCTTCCCCTCATTCTGTTCCTAAAGTTGGGTCACCTCGGGCGAGAAAGGACTACCATGTGGTGTGTGTGCTGAGACAGCAGCAGGCGCAACAGCCAGCATTAGTATTGGATCTTGACGCTGCTCATTTGCCATTCCCTTGCGACCTGGATCAATATATCAACCACACCTTTAGGCCTCAGATACCACTGCCTTCTGAGTATCAGCGGTAACATGGGCATCCTCTCTCTCTCTTCGTGTTCCTTACATGAAACATTTGATTGCAATACAGACTGTTCAAAGTAATCGAGGCACGGCGCTATTTGGAACAGTTTGCCTCTGACAGGTCGCACATGAAATCTGCTGATGGACAATGGATGGCGCCGCCCCCTGTCTGGCCGTGTATCACTGCCGTTGATGGTATGGCCCACAACACCAACATTGCTGGATGCTCACATGCCATCAGTCTTTCTCTTGTGTAACTCTTATGTACATACTCTATGTACAGGTACCACTATGAATCTTCCACAATATTGGGATATGCAAGATGGTACTCATGGCGATGTGCTTACACAACAACAGTTTGTGTCCTTTTTTGCTCAAGGGCAGCACAGCTAAGGATGACTTATTATTTCCTTTTCTCTCCTTCTATTTATTTCAGCAACAAAGTTGCTTTTACTTGTTAACTAAAAGTCAAGGAGGTCATTTCCAAAGTTGTAACTAAAAGTCAAGAAGTGGCTTAACATTCTGCACAAAACTCAGAAAATAATAGTCGAAAAAGCGACAGCTACAGTCAAAATAGACTGTGTAGACGACAATCTGTAGGTGAGTTTTGTCTTCACCAAGTGTAGAATGTTATTTCAATACATTTTTTTCACCTACTTCCTGCTACACAAAGGCACAAAGAGTTCAGAGTTTGTTGATGGATCACTAAAAAGGAATGAAAGAATGAAAGAATGAAAGGAAACAGCACAAACAACACATGTGAGCCTTCCAATCTGAAAGAACACTTATTTTTATTTTATTATTATTCTCTATGCACACTTGCTCATCATGCTCATGCCCTCTCTCTCATGAGACATATTTGACTCTGTCTGCACACAGATAGATTTGCTTTGGTTCTTCCAAGTAGTGGATCCCCAAGACCTAGTTAATTTGGTGATCATTGCACAGAATGTTAATCTCACATAACATGCCTCAGCACTGAAGAGTGTTACCTCTTGTTCGCAATCAGCACAGGTCAGATACTTAGCATTTTGGGTTGACAGGGTATTGGTGAAGCCCATGTTATCAAATTCGAACATGCTCTTCACTTCCCAGTGCGACTGGGCGATGACTTCATCGTTCTGCACATTCCCCCCCCCCAGGTTTGATGATGTTAGCTCACTCTTGCTCTCTTCTCAATTCCTCTTCAAAATTCATCTTGTTGAGGCTACCTCATCGCCTTGCTTGGCTCTGGAACTATGCAACGGTATCTAAAATAACAACAAATGAGCCAATGCAGATGAAAGAGGTTGAGATGAAAGACAGTTGTTAAATTGGGGGGGGGTTACATCGATTCTCACTAGAGTTCCTTTGCCCGGCTCTAAGATGCTGCAATCACAAAGTCTGCACACAATATGGCGAGCATTGTGGCCTTGTTCATTGACAAGATCGCTGCCAGGTTGAGTTGGGTCGAGCATCACTGTGCTAGCTGGACACTGTGTAAACAACCGAGTTAATTTAACTTGCCTCAAAAAAAGGAGGAGAACAGTCACAGATTGTGGGTACACTTGTGCTCTCTTTGCTGCCACTATCCTCCATCTGCTTCTGGCAACTGCGAA
>CDFI01099811.1:0-14216 GCA_000826405.1 Acanthamoeba divionensis | reverse complement strand
AAAAAAAACAGCTTTTTGCATTAATGAAGCGGGCACTCTTGGTGGTGGACATCCAAAACGATTTCTGTGATCTCAACGGGGCACTGGTACGCGTACCCTGGGCACCACAAACCCTTCCTTCCTGCTCGCAAACACCACTTGTTAACTCAAGATTATCCCCCCCCCAATAGCCGGTGCCTGATGGAAAGAAGATCATTCCTATTGTGAAGGCGCTCAGAGACAGCAATTTTTTCCAAGTGGTCGTTTACTCGCAAGACTGGCACCCCTCCGACCACATCTCCTTTGCTTCTGTTCACCCTGAACAGCCAGTCTTCAGCACAATCGATGTGAGTGATTTTTCTACTCGAGGGGCCAAGCACCATGGCGGCACCAAACTAAGTTCCTTCTATTATGTATATTTGTTTACAGTTGCCCAAGTGGACGCAGCTCGTGGTGCCAGATCATTGTGTCCAGGGTACATGGGGTGCTCAGTTCCATCCTGACCTTGGCATTGACGAAAGGTAAAAGCAAGCGCTCTGTCTGAGTGCCCAAGAAAAGGCCAATGCCATGGTGGTACGAAGATGATCCTGTTATATAACAACACCTAATCCCTCCAACTGAACTGGTCAGTGTGGATATTGTCGTGCGTAAGGGCTTCCCAGCCGATGTGGAGGCTTATTCATGCTTCCACGACATCCTACGCCAGTCTACGGGTCTATGGGACATCCTCCAAGAGCAAGGCATCACTGATCTCTACATCTGTGGTATGTGGTTTTCTCTCTGATTCCATCCCTTGATGGCATCTTCCCTCTTTTTTCCTCTCCCTTCTCCATTCACATATGGTCACCTGTCCACCTTTTCCTCACTTTAAACCCTCACCAGGAGTGGCAACAGATGTAGCAGTGATCAACACGGTTTTGGACGCGCTGCAGCATTTCCAACAACAACAACAACAAGAAGAAGAAGAACAGAAAAGGGTTGTTAGGTCTGTCTACTGCATCGAGGACGCCGTCCGTGGCTTCGTGGAGAGCAACTCCAAAAGGGCCCTCACGACGATGAAGGAAAAGGGAGCCATCCTTGTTCAATCCTCTTCCATATATACATGCTAGCCCTAAACCCTACCACCAACCCACCAACAATAAAACAACCCATAGTAGTAGTACAATGCATTATTTAAATAACAAACATTTTTGGTTGTTGCTAGGAACTCTATTACTAAATTCACAAATGGGCACCACAGGTGCTGTATGGGTCATTGGTTTGTTTATTTGTTTGCTTGCTTGCGTGCTTGTGTTCATATTTTACAGTTTATAAGATTGTTCTGAGCTATCAGTGATGATGGACTGTGAAAGAACGCCAACGCTCGAATTGTAAGAAGATGAGCTCTGGCCTGTTGCAGTGTTGTTGGAAAAGCTCTCCTTGAGGTCTCTCCAGCGAATTTGGGGTACCAATATGAGCAGCATCAAAAACGATGGCACTGTCTCAATGCCAATCAAAAAGATAACACTGTAGGAGCTGCCCCATTCCACAATTGCAATGATCATCAAAATCACTGCATGTGCCAAGAAGCTCCCACAACAAACAACCCCCACATAGAGCACCTGTTGTTTGTGTTGTGTTTGGTTTGGATACATGTAAGGTTATCAGAGTGTACTGACCCAACAACAGATCTGGTTTCCCTGAGACTAATATATTAATGATGATGATGATGTAAAGGTACCTTTAGAGCACCAAGGAACTTGTCTTTGCCGAGATTGGCCAGCATGGCCATGATCCAGCTACCAAAGATGACAAACAAGACTGCAATGATGACTGCCACGGTTGTCACAAACACACGATAGACGATGCCCAGCACATACTGTGAGTCGTTGGTCTTGTCCACTCCGCTCTTCCTTCGTTCGCATACCGACATGTTGCGATTTTGCTCGCTATCTCCAGGGGGAAGGGTAGCGAACAGGATGATCAAGATTACGAAGCCCAGCCACACGAGCACAACGATACAGCCCCAGCCTCCCCAAAGAGGAAGCATGCTGGCATGACGCTTGTTTGTCTTCAGTATCACTTGGCTTTTGTCATTTGACTTTAGAATTGAGTTATAGAAGGAGGAGCAAAAACAAGAATAGAAGGATTTACCATAGGTGAAGCAGGACGTAGGAAAACGCTGTGAAGTACAAGAATGTGCCCAGCTCAAAGACCACGTACTCACCCACGTCTGAACCATCCAACATCACCTCTGTTGCCACTAGAAAGAAGTAGATAGTACGGACTTGGATATCACACACACCGCAACACGTACAAGCACTGGTAAAAAAATTGATCGGCTGAGATTTTGGCAAAGGATGAGGTGAGAACTCACTTAAAAAGAAAGGCACCAAAAGCAATACGAAGATGTGGATGATGTTAAAGCTGGCTGTCACCTTCAAGATTATCAACAACATGATGGCCACGAGTACTAGGAACAGATACTGCGCCGCCATAACATACATTAGGGCAGTCTCACCGTCACTTAGCCTGTTCGTGCTCACCAGAGGATTCTCAACTCTGTTAGCCAAGAATAAGATATCCCCAGATCGGATATCGAGCACTGTTGCACACTCTGACGCATTCACTGTAACCAACAACATCTTGAAACTTCCATCCCGCCTGCATGGTGGTTTGAATGTGGGCGTTAGATAACACACTAACGATAATATTATTGCAGCAGGCCACACGTACTCCAGAATAACATCTCTGACTTGAAACTTGGGGTTTTCGGGAATGAACGCCAGCTTCGCAAAGCACACATCAAACCGCTTCATGTTTGTGGTGGGGTCGGTCTTGATCCGTAGTCCATTGCTCAGCACTTGCCCTATCACCATACTGTTGCTGCCAATAACTTCGTAGCTTCCAGCAGAGATAGAGTAGCTTGCAAAAGTAGATAGGGACCGCTTTTTCTCCGGAGTTGCGAGCTTGGCCGATGGATCTGCAAAGAACCTTACGAGAATACACTCGCCCGGGCTTGCCTCCAGAGTGTCTACATAGAAGAATAGTGTTGAGGGAGGTGCCTAGATGTGGTAAGATATTTAGCCAGACGAGTAGGTAGAATATGGTATTAGAAGGGAGAAAAGCGCACAAATAAGACTCGGTCTTCACCAGTGCACACAGTAAACGCTCCGCTGGTGAGGTCTTGGAGGTTCTCCATGCAATCTGTGCTGTTGGTCGTAACAAAACACACCACCGAGTCTATGATCTCCATACGTGAATAGTATCTGGGAGAAACGGCTGTCTTAGACATCGATCGTGTGCAAGATGTATTCAAGTACGTACTCGCACTCAAGTTCGCTCTGAAGATTAAACTTGTAACTTTCTTCCACAATCTTCTCCAGCTCGCCATATAGGGAGAGGTAGTTAAATCCCTTGGCCCAATAGTGAATATTCTTGTCTGGTTTGGAAACCCAAGTAGGCTTCACCATAGATCCTGGATACCACTTTCCCTAATATTATTATAGAGTGAGAGAAGGTTAGGATTGGTTTCAGTAACATTCTTTAATGTTATGGGAGACGCCAACCGGAGTCCAAGTGTAGAAAGGCCTCCAATTTCCTCCAATGCTGTCGCATTGAGCTTCGGTTGACCTGTGGCCCGTTGATCCCTCAATTAATGGCCGCACTTGATAAGTAAAAGTAAATCTTAATTCCTACCTGAGCAGCCACATATTGGTTGCAGGAACGCCATTCTTGGGCTGGAAGATCTGACAGCCGTAACCGTAATTATTTGTGCATTGCAGTTCATCGCTTGCTGGTAGCATTAGATTTGGGTTTGCGTATCCCCAATGGTAATTTAAAAAGGTCTTTGTGTATGTGGGAGATATAGCTGGACCATTGCGCAGACAATCCTCAGGTGTAAGGACATTGTAGGCAAAGTATCCCCAGAAGTCGCCATAGACTCTCATGTTTGACTGCATGACCCAATCCAGGTAGTTTTCGCCCCTAACGCCTTGTATTGCATAAATTCCACCACCTGGAGGATCCCACCAGCCTTCAGCTTCAGTGAAGAAGCATGTTGATATGTTCCTAAACAAATGCAAACCAACCCTTGGGCTTTCAGAAAATGTTTTATCAAAGACAAAGGAGTGGGCTGATCTTACATGCCATACTCATATGCTCTCGGATATGGGTAAACATCATTGGTTAGAGCCTCTCTGTCAGAGCATTTGCCTGGTTTTTTCCCAAAAAACCAAAAAAACAATCAGCCAAATTACTTTACTTTTGCCTCACCAATCAGGCAAGTCGTATCAACCACCTTGGCTCTCGCACTCTTGCTTGTTATCACACGGCCCCCACAGCTCGATTTGACACTTGAGGAAGCTCTGCTGTTTTATAGGACACAACGACTCATTGTGCATGCACCTTTCGCACTCTGCCAGTGTAAGACTCTCACAACTCTATTTAAAAAAAAATATGATTATTCAGAAGAAAATTGTCTAAGAGAGGACTGAACTTCATTATGAGGGATAAGGACCTCATAGGTGAGACCATGCTGTTGGCATGCCGTACTAGTCTGCAGAGCGGGATAAATGCAAAGAGCTGCATAAATGCGGTGTGGCGGTAACCACATATCGCTGTACTCGTATTCCCTCCAGTGCCCCTGCCAGCCTAGTTTGAGAGCGATTATATCCAATTAAATAATAATAATAACCATCCCACTTCTGCAAGCCCACCATACAATAATTAAACAAACGTTGTACACACCTGCCACTGTGGAGTTGAAGTTGCACCAATTCGCATCAGTGATGCTTGCATTATAGCAGATAGCATTGTCCACCATTCTCCAAGACTTACACTGATTCTTGAGACACTTCTCTGAGCACGTTCCAAGCACCTCGCATTGATCCTTGGTGAGTTCGTGTTGAATGTTGTCAACATTTTCGCCAGTTCAATGGAGAAAGATAATGTTATGGGCCCTGCTTATCATAACTATGGGCAGATTTAATCGAGATGACCGCGCGGGCATTCATACCTGGGACACTTGCAACACTCTGTTATCGCCTGTCATGCACAATTCGGCTTTTTCACACTCCTCTGTTGTGTTATATTGCGGCAGCTGAAAGTGTCGTCAAGGCAAACACAAAATCCAAACGAACCAGAACGGGTTGTTAAAATCAAGGATATTTCCAGACACCACTCGCCTGTGCAGATAGCGCACATCTGCGGCTGGTCTGTTTGGCCACAGAGCGCACGGTCGCAGTGTTGAGAAGCTGAACAGTTAAGGTAGTAGCAGATGTTGTCCCCGTACCACTTGTCGTGAGCCAGGCATGCATCCTTGCCCCAGGGAAGCCAATAAAGTGGCGCGATGCCGCCAGATGCTGGATCTATCAACTGAAACAGAACGAAAAGGCAACATTAGCCATTACAACATAATTTCTTTCCTTGTTTAAACAAAAACAAGGTCAGCATACGACATAATCTGAATTGCAGAAGCCTTGGTTTGAAGCTGCCACACGAGGCATATTCATGCGCCAGGACAATCCGTCCAAGGAGGTTCGCGTCTTTTGACCCAGCTCGTAGTCTCTTCCAAACACAAACCTGCCCTGGGATGCTACACTTCACCTTGGTAAGTAAAAAAGCATATCTCTCTCTCTCTCTCTCTCTCTCTCTCTCGACTTTCAAATAAGACATACCCGGAGGAGTCTGTGATATCCACTTGGAGAACGACCACGGCTGCTGTTCACAACTATTCTTGTTGACAATTCCACCGTTGGAGTATGTGTAAGATTTCCTTTTGCTCAGTAGCCAGCCCTCTTCGTATTTCTTATGGCACTCCTCCTCTGTTTGAAAATGACCCTTTAGCTCACTAAGAGTATCTATCCTAAATTTGTTCTTCACCAGGAATGCCACCAGTGAAGGCATCTTCTCCTCCATACACTGCGCAAAGTGCGTGATCTTAGTACGTAAAACATAATTTGCATGTTAGTTAGCAAACAAGTACCTGAACGAATTGGTCTTCTTGCTCTTGCTGTGTTGTCATACACTTGTTGGATAAGAAGTTACACTTTTTGGAACTACATTCGCTGTGAGCAAAGCACCTCCTGCCATTTAGGCTCACGCCAAATACCTCTTCTACACATTTGTCCCAGAAGTTCAGATTCTTGAACAGGTATTCTCCTGGCTGTCGTTTCGCCCAAGGAAATGCAACCATTAACATGGCCCTCCTCAATCACTCCGGTTACTGCAGTGCAGATAGTGTTACCTCTATCCTGATTGTTGCTCTTCCACACTGGTGAGATTGGGCTTTGGCTTCCTGGTCTATGTAGTCCTGAAGCACAGTTCTGAAACACTCGGCATCCGCTGAGGAATCGATCTCCATAACCTACACCCGCATTGGTGTTATCAGACAGAAGTAAATGGATAATACAAATCGGAGCAAAAGCGTCAATACCTTGGTGTCATTGTTAGTCACAGAAACGGGCAGGAGGTAGCTTAGGTACTGAACGGGATTTCGCAAGCAGATATCAGGGTAGGACTTCGCTAGGGAGTCACAACAACCTGTAGGTCGAGCGCCTTCCCACCTGTTGGTAAGCCATGATACATCCTCTGATGTAGTAAACTGGCACCTGTACGATATATGTCAAGATGGCGAATAGAAAGGAGAAAATAATACTAGAGTTAAGCGCCTCTGAAGTTCATTCTATGAGTACTTACGGAGTATTAGGACGTTCCAGCAACGTAGAGTTGATGAATTGGTCCACCAGCCTTTTGCACGCTAAGAACACTGGTGATAGCTGCATCGTTTGATACTGTCCAAACAAATATGAAAGGTATTAAAATGTATTGCCAACATTACTTACCTAGTACTTAGTGTGATGAGGATACGCACCCAGTATGCCCACTTCCAGTAGTCCATCCTGTCTACTATGGATACTTGGCCAAGGATCTCTCTAGCCTCTCTAAGCTCTGTGATCAGCGACAAAAATTCTTCGTACAGACAAGAAGGGTCTGCTCTAACAACCCTGTGGTTAGTTGGCTCGATGCCCTGTGAGTGGAGAGAACGAGGGTAGAAAGGGGAGCTGAATCTATCAATGGTCATGATAAAGTTGAGTGGATACCACAAAATCCTTGTTTACAAAGACAGGCATCACTCGCAGGTTGCATTGGCTTAGCCTACTCTCCTCAAGTATGAATCCCTGCCTTGCAATTGCATCATCACTTGTGGAGTAGCGGTAGAGAAATCCCGCCCTTACTACCCTGCGGTTGGGCTTCATTGTATTGAGCTTGACATCGGGATAGCTGAAAATGCCCCATGCAACAACACGTCAGATTCAAAAAAAAATTTAAGAAATGGGAAGGTGCTCGTTTCTTTGCACTTACAAAACCCTTTGGAAACGGGAAGCAGAGGCCTTCACCCAGTGTGGATCCCAATAGTTTTTTCGGTTTTCGTACTCGAGAACGTCAGGCACAGGCCAGAACGATGCGAACGTAGTTGTGGGGGGAAGAGGATTCCATTCGGGGTACTCGGCAACATGCCAAGTCATCTTTGTGGATGAATAGATCACATTCCTGCCTGGGCAAGACAACCCTGTGGAACCTGTCGAAGCGACCACCGATGTTTGTATTGATGTAGGCTTAGAAAGAAAAGGCACATTGAATTGAATTGAAGGTTACCTCGCATCCAATTAACACCAGCAAATGTTAACAAATCTTCAAATGGCGTCAGGAAAAACTTGGCTGTTTGGCAGAAAATGAGAATTGCATACAAAACCAAAATTCCCAAATTAAAAAAAAAAGAACTTCGGCTAACTATACCACTATCAGAGTGTCTTGTGATAGAGAAGACATTTTCTGTACTCTGCATGCCCATAAATATGGTTGTGTTCTGACCTGCTCATTTGTGCAACACAACAAAAAGTGAGCTTAAAGTTTGATCTACTACTGGCAATAACCCTAGGCAGTGACCACGTACTGAATAATTAGCGTTCTTGGGAAGACAGGTGGGCAGTTACCTTCAGGGGGACAGAATGAGTAGAAGGCTTCACTGGGCAGACCGAACGTCCAAATAACCCAAGAGTTGCTTCTGCTTGCTACCAGTGGCGCACTAGAATCCGTAGACAGCCATATCCTTGGTGTTCTTTGTGTGTTTACAATTTCAATTTAGAAAATTGTACCTGATATATCTCAGAAGAACCAGTCAGGGGAACATTACAGAGCCACAACATTAAAGGCTGTCAGCTGGGGGCAGGTGCCAAAGAGGGGCCACGTGAAGTAGTTAGTGACACCAGAGGGGATATTGATGAGCTCCCACTTGCCATCCTGCAAACAGTGCCAGGCTGCAGCACCTGGCAAACGGCTAGGTTTGTTATAGTCACAAACTACACTTGCAGGAGTGCGTTTAGGCGCAGGGGCTGTGGAGAATTTTAAAAAAAACGCCATGGATAGGTTGAAGAGAAAACAGAAGTATTTAGAAGACTTGGAAAACAACTAGTAGAGGACAAAAAAAATGAAAGAATTGATTTAGCAACGAGAAAAAGAGGTTGCTTACGGATCATCTTAATGCCCACTTTCCAGTGGGCATACCATAGCCGGTTCTCAATGGTGATTTGCCAGGCTCCAGTCAGCGTCGCGCACTGAATAGGAATAGAGTTCCACAGCGCCGTGAAGCTTTGGGAAAGTCGCTCACAGTGGATTGTGAGGGGACGTCCCACCCACCCGTGATCCTCAAATACTTGCCAATAGAACGGTTCCTGGGTTTCATCTGTTGATACGAGTAAGTCCTCCCAGCATTTAACAACAACAAAATGGTTTGTCATATGAGCCAGGTCAATGCAACATTACGTACCAGATCTCCTTCCATCGTAAACAATGATCTCTGCAGCGCCTTCCTCCAGCCTGTAGTCTATCTGCAGAACGTGGCGCCCGTACTCTTTCGGTATGAATAACCTGTACGCCTGAAGAGACTTGACCCTATCCTTTGTGTGTGTGGGAAATGAAGGAGAGTCCTGCCACCTGGAATTAATCTCGAGCTTCACCCAACTATCTCCATTCATACAAGCATCCTAGTAGATCAAAATCACACACACACACACACACACACGGAATTGAGAACTAAATGAATACTTTTGAGCACAAATGTATGTGAAAAGAATCAAAGAGGAGGGGTTGGTCAAACACTACGACATGAGCAGTTCCCGTATGCAGCTGTGTGGCACACGGTGGGGTCTTTCTGACTGAGGTCGCAGATACATGGAGAGTATTCTGTCTGGTCCCCTGGTAGGGGGTAGGGCTCCTCAGAAGCCACATAACCACCCAAGTAGTACAAGTCTTGGTCATATTCGGCGGTGAAGGTGGACATCTCAATATGGTTTGAAAATAGGTTGCCCTTGGACACCTGTTCGAATATGTACTAGCAGTGAGTCATATGTTATTGTTGATGGTCGTTCATCCATGGATTACCTGGTAACTGGCCTTCACAAGCTTTGGGCTTGAAAGTTGTTCTCCCACTTAAGTAAAAGAACAGAAAACACTTTATCAGTTCTTTGCTTGGCCAAGCAAATCAGGAGGGGGTAAGGTAGGTGTTTACCTGCTCCTGCCCCATACAGAAGGAAGAAGAACAGGAGGCAAAAAGAAGCAAGCCTCTCTATTCTCTGGGCCATATCGTGCAGCCAGAATTATGTGTGATAGTTACAGAGTATGTCACACATACGGAATACAATTTGCAAGGGTGTGCTGTTGCCTATTAGATGTTTGGTGAAAGCAGAACACAACCCCTTTTTTGAAGCTTTTCTTAATCTCGGTGTAGCTTTCTCGACAGTTGCGGAAACGAAAGCTGTGTTTAGGGAACACACACACAGGTGGTATATCACAAGAGACAGAGAGATTTGTACAGGATCTCCTGTAGTAGTAATAGTAGTAGTAGTAGTAGTCACTCCGAGAGACTAGCAATGTGCCGTTCACTCTCTTGAGTGCAGCAGCGTTTGTTCTACTTTCAGAACTGGTACCAAAGAGTGAGAAAGGTGGTTTGCTAAATTAAGTCAAAGGCGACTGTCAAGGCTGTATTGAGAAAAGAAATCCCAAATCATGTCCTCTTTTTCTGGGATATACTGATGCCCAACTCCAGGTATCAATTCTGTGTGTGTGTGTGTGTGTGGAAAAACTTTAGGTCAATAGGGTAATTGAGGAGGAGAGGAAAAGAGGGAGAGTGTACCAAATTTAACGTGGTGGCCAGCTTGAGAGAAAACCTGCTTGGCGGTGTTGCAATATTCCAACATTGGATCCTTAGATCCTACCACGATGAGAAGTGGAATTTTGCGCCTTGCCTCTGACAGGGCTGGGTTTAGATCTTCCACATAACTTCATTAAAGGGGTTAATAATAAGAAAAAGAATGAAAAATAAGAAGCATATTAAATTAAATTGCACAATGCCAGACTATATATTGGAGGCGCGCATCATACCCACCCATGTAGTTACAAACAGCGGCCAACGTCGTGCTGTAGTAAATGGCCAGCGTGGAGAGGAAAATTCCACCATTGCTGAGACCTATCGCATAAACCCTTTTCTTGTCAATGAAAGAGCCATAAGGTCCCTCCATGATATCATCAAGCACCATCTGTGCATGACCATGGGAGAAATGTGAGAACAAAAACAAACATTTTTAAGAACAGAGAAAGAAGGGGGAGGTAGGTACCTTTGTATACTCAAATTCAACGGGGCTATTGGGGTCCCAGGCCGTGCGGCCTCCCCACTTATTGCGAGTGCCCAGCGATTGTGGGAATGCCACAAGGAAACGTTGCTCGTTGGCCTTGTGCACCCAACGCGTCTCATTGATTGCTGTATACCACCCTGTCCTGTTGTAGTGTCCCGCCACCATTCTCAGCCATTTGCCCCCCTATTGAGTAGAGGAATGGGCACCAACCTGGACATACCGTGGAAGCACAGCAGGAGGGGGAGCCTTCCCTTCAGTTCGGGCTGCACTTGATCTCTTTTAAGGAGTCCTTGAGGCACATGAAAGACATAGCTGCGTTCTGGATTGGGATTCAGCACTCGTTCAAAGGTTCCTTCCCAAGGTTCATTCTCAGCTGTCAACTCTGGTGGTGCGTTGTCTTTAAGCTTAAATGAAGCCTCACTAGGATGATCAGTGAGGCTTTCATCGGCCAGTTCATCATCATCATCATAATCAGCATTTGATTCATCCCCTCCAATGGCAGCAATGCCACCAGCAATGATCCACAAAAACAAAAAAAGCATCACAGGTGCAATAAAAAGCATTTTACCTCGCAAACTCTGCCATTTCCACCGCTGGGCCATTGCTCCACACACACAAAAGCGGTCTCAGTGTGTGAGGTTGTTGGCTGCTTCCAGGATATTTTTCATAAGATCATCACTTTCCATTTTCCATTCGTTTGTTCTTTTAACTGGACCAAGGATTTGAATTCTTATTGGACACGGGCATTAGCTAATTTCTTCGCGGAATAGATTCCCGCCAAAACTGTTCTTTTTATTCCATTCTGGTGTGCTTCTTCTTTTTTTTTTTTGTTACCACCACTTTGACCTTAAACCCTAAGTCAGCCAGCGCACACAATTAAATACAACACAACACACTCTGCCACAAACATGAGTACGAACGAAACCCCAAACGAAAAACCAAAAGTTGTTTGTTTCCACTTGGAAAAAATAGAAAAATACAACCATAAACAACTTGCAAGGTGAGCATGTGCTTGCTATGCAATACTATTTGTTTGTTTGCTACATTTGGCAAATGTCTCAACTCTTTCTTCTTCAGCCTTTGTAAAAGGGCTAAGATTCCAGCAAACCGTACCAATGAGGAACTGAGACGAGATTTGGAAGCTTACCACCATGAAAACAAGGAAGCAATTGAAAAAATGCAGGCAGAAAAGGAAAACAACAAGTATTGTGCCCCCCATCTCACACCAACAAATAACTTGCCACATTGCAACTTTGTTTGGTTTGGTTTTTCTTTTTTTAGATCTGCCTCCAACAAGCCCAAGCGCGACATGACTGCAGAGCTCAGGGAACGTGTGCACTATGACACAGCGCAGAGAACAAGAGTAGATTAACCCTTCTGCCCTATTCTCCTTTGCATCGCTGTATTGCTTTGTTGTCTTGCTTTGGAAGGAAGGACAAAAACTGCACATCTGCGCTGTGCCAAATTGTCCAATAAAGAATTTTCCCAATGTAAATAATTTACAAGAAAAAAAATTAGGGGAAACACTATTTTCCAACCGTGGAGACACCACCTTCGTGTTCAGTGTGTGGAAAGAAAATAGATCATGCAGAAATATGTGCAGACTAAGTTGCCCATGGCGCGACGAATACAACGACCTGCTCTGCAACTGGTGGGCGAGGAGGATCGTGGTACTCCCAAAATGAAACTCTCCGCTGCTGATGTGGAGATTAGATATGGAGAGAAGCTGGAGAACACCCTCAAGCTCATATTTGGCCACAATTCATTTAGACCTTCTCAAAAAAAAGTGATTATGTCTGTATTGTCAGGTAACTGACAACTCTCCATTATTGGGGGGGGAGAGACACAAGATTTACATGTTTCTTGACACAGGAGAGGATACCTTTGTTCTTATGCCCACTGGAGCCGGGTACGTCAAGCTTGACTATGTAGTGTAGCTTGTTGATGAACAGTTCTCACCAAAATCTTGATTGTAGAAAGTCATTGTGCTTTCAACTGCCCGCTTTGCTGCTCGATGGTGTGACAATTGTAGTCTCTCCTCTCATAGGTACTCTCTCTCTCTCTCTCTCTCTCTCTCTCTCTCTCTCTACCTGGTGATGCTTCACATATGCGTCCTTTCTCCATTCAATAATCACTGACTAGTATCCTTGTTGTCGTTTTGTTTAATGTGCCATCAGCCTTGATGGTAAATGGCACTTTCTCCTTGTTTTTTTTGTCATTATCTGAATCGTGTCACACACTGTTTATTTATCCCTCTAATGCGGCAAACAGCACAACCAAGTGGAAAAGCTCCAACAAAACGGTGAATACCAGTACCCATACTTCTGTAACATAATATAACAACATTGGTTCTTACCTTTTGTTTATTGTACCTGTACAGGCATAGCAGCGGCACTTCTCTGCTCCTCACAAAACAAGAATGAAAGAGAAAGTGTTCGTCAAGACATTATATCTAAAGAACCTAAGACGTGCGTTATCCAATTGAACACTTGTATCTCATTATTCTTCTTATTATATCATTATTCATTTTCTGACACTCACAACCAGAAAACTATTGTATGTGACGCCTGAGCTAATTGATACACAGAATTTTTTGGGAGTTTTATATACCTTACGAAATAACAAACGATTAGCTTTATTTGTGGTAGATGAGGTAACAAAAATAAGAAAGAAAGCACACAACACTTTAAACCTAAATTAATCATTGATCCACCCTTCTTCTAGGCACATGCAATATCAGAATGGGGGCACGATTTTAGGAGTTCTTACCGTAAATTGTCTCTATTTAAAGAGCGATTTAGTGGTGTACCTGTTTGTGGTAAAACAATCATCCACTGCACTCTACTCTCCCTCTCTAGAGCGCACAGCCACCCTATGCCAAGGCTGATGTCCAGCTAACCTTTCATCTCCCTTTCCTCTCTTCTCAGCCCTAACTGCTACAGCCACTTCAAGGTATATATATTCTGCTTTAATGTGTGCAATGATGAAAGAATGAAAGACATAACAAAAATGGCCCTGTTCAACGGCATTTTAAGAATATAAATGTACTCTTCTTCATCATCACTTCGATAGAGTTCAAAAAGATGTTGTGGATTCTTTGCGCCTGGATAAGCCTTTAATTGTTACCCTTAGCTTTAACCGCCCAAATATCTATTATGAGGTTCGGTTCAAGGTATGCTGCAATGTTCCCGGACGTGAATACGCAACAATATAACAAAAGTTAATATGACTTTCTGTGTCTCCCATTTTTAGGATAATTTAGCAGATGTGTATGGCGATATGGTTTCATTTATACCAAATGCATGTGGCATAGTTTACTGCCATAAAAGAGAGACCTGCCAGCATGTGGCAGCAAAATTAAAAGAGCGAGGCATTGGCGCCGAAGGTGAGGGCACTAAATTATTATACGTATATCCACAAACGAATTTGAAATGTATCTTTATACAGCTTACCATGCTGGGCTCAAGGATGCACAACGTGGAGAAGTCCAGAATAAATGGATGAGCGGCCAAACGCCAGTCATGGTAGCAACCATAGCTTTTGGTTCGTTGATATCATTGTCCA
>CDFI01099810.1:0-10298 GCA_000826405.1 Acanthamoeba divionensis | reverse complement strand
CACGTGTCTTCCTAATATGGACGAGATGAACCAATCACAGACGAGCATTAGATCAGTTATTAAATTATTATAAAGTCCGGACTTGATCTGTTTGATATCTCTCATTTGGCAAAACCCGCGTGGGCCCATGGAAAAGGAGAAAGAGCAGCCAAGTGGTTCCTTGTGCGGTGATCGATCGCTCGCCCCCATTCGATTGGGGGGGGGAGTTCCATTCAACATTCAACCTGTCCAGGTTTTTCAAAAAATGATACAACCATAAGAGGGATAAAATTCTTCATATTGGCGTGGTAAATATTAATAATATCGTTGTGAAGGCGTTGAACTGAACGAACCAGTTGAACTGCAAAAAGTTAAGGTAAACATGGTTTTGTTCTTTAATGAAGAACATTATTTTGTTTTAATGTTCCATACACTGAGTTTCTATACAACGGGGCGCGCAGCTTTCTGCAAACAAGAAAAAGATCACAACAACAACAACAACTGCGAAAAACTAAACACATCACCAACCAACCAACCTCGTCTGTCACTCTGTACACTCATCATCATCAATCATCAATCATCATCATTCATCATCATATATCAAAGCAAACTGAACCACCTTCAAATGTGTCACTAAGAAGAAGAAAAGCTTCCTCTCTCTTGTTTTTGTTCAAATGTCATCAGGGGGAGGCTCCTCAGTTGGGTTCTTCTGTGGGACGATCAACAGATCGGACAAGCGACACTGCAAAAGATTCAACTTGCTTGACACAGGTTGACCTATTATTGGTGGTGGATATAATATAATATTAATAACATATAACACATAACATTAACAACATATAACGTATATACATACACACATTGATTATTCAACATGCAGTTAAGAGCTATGTGGTACACAAAATTTTACTTACCAGGGGCATGGCTAATGCTGTCAGGAGAAGGATCCACAAAGTCTACGGGGAGGTACGCATTCGAAGGAAGCTCTCGTGATAGTAGACCCATTCGCTTGTAGGCTTCAGCGATCAGCTGAGAACAAAAGAAGCTGTTGTCCACGATAACATTTGTTGCATCTCTGTAAGACCTTAGTAATGAGAGAGATGTATGGGTTTAGCCATAACAGTCTTACTTTGATGCCTTTCTTTTTTTTTTTTTGCTTTCTCCTTCCTTGAAGTGGTGGATGAAAGGCCATGCAAGAAGCAGACGAAGCAGAAGAGGTTCAAGAATATATGATGATGATGATGATGAGTGATGATGCAAGGAGGGAAGAGACTTTGTACTTGATGACATCGAGCAGTGAAGAGTATGGTTTGCCCACAGCTTCATCAACAAACTTTATTAGCTCTTCCACCATTTTTGGAGTTCTCTGAATCTCCAACCTGCGTATGCCTAGCTTGGCAGTTTCCCTGGAGTGCAAAAATCAATTGATTTATAAGCGCTTTTGTGCAAATGATAGCAACCTCAAACTCTTTCAACACGTATCCGTTTACCTATAAAAGTCAAGACGCAGGTCAAGCCGGAATATATCAACCCCATCCATTGTGGCCTCAAAAAGGAGCAAACCCTTTTGTGTCTTTGACCGTACCACCATGGCGATGTGGTCCCACTTGAGATTTTGATAAAGGAAAAGGGTGGAATCAATAAAGAGAAAAGCAAAAAATCATATCGGCTGCATTTGTTCTGCAGTGATCTTGTGTCACAGTAATGATGAGAAGTGGTGCTATATATAACATGGCATGTTCTCACCTCTGATCCTGTGGCAATTTTAATTGTGTGTCTGATCAATTCGGAATTGCTGATCATAATAATATCACCAGCGTCCACTCGAAGGGGTATCGCCTGGAAATGAAATGTGCATAATATGCACATGACCAGTTAGAACCCAAACTCAGAAAAAAAGGTAAAGGAAAAACATACCTTAAGGGGAGAGCCAAAATAAGAAAGCAACCCAGATCCAGGACGAAGCGTTTTTTGGATGATGATGTGGATCTTGCCCCCGTTGGTTGAATCAGAATTCTCATCTGCCAGGGCGACCTCTCGTAAGTCACTCTACAAAACAATACAACCAATGTCAAAATCCGTTTGCATTCGCAAGGCCAGTATTACTAAGCATTTCTGCGGTTGTAAAACCAACCTTGAGATCTAGCCATAGATCATGAATAGTGTCATCTTCCATGCGCTCAAGTGGTATGTAAGCCTGGCCAATTGTGATATCTTTGCCCAACTTGGTTATAAAACAAAAGTGAGTCTTCCTTCGTTACACAATTTGAAAAGAGATGAAGCGCGCAATGTATCAGTATCATACCTTTCCCGACTTATTTCGAACAAACAGAAATAGTCTGGCTGCATCCGAGCTTGGAATAAAGCCATCAGTCAAAGACCCATCAATTGTTCGATGATACCTACACAGTGAGACAAGACGATCAATCAACCATCAGAAAAGTTATAGTTGCAGAAATTGTGATGGTCACAACATACATAAAGGTAAGGGCGCTATTCCAAACGGGATTCTTTTCATATGAGGTAACTGTGCGGAATTTTTGCACTCCTCCAGCTAATTTCGCGATACAATAGGGCGCGGTGCCTCCACTGCTGCCTAATATATTATATTATAATATGTCGGTGAGATGATGTAAAGAGATTATAGTAGAAGATGAAATTGATAAATAGTCCAAAGGAAAAGGGCCGTGGTGGTCGGTATACTAGTACCAAATAAACTCCATGAAGATTGAGGGATTTGCAAATTGCGTGCCTCCACAACTATGGATGAGTGTTGTAGTGGTGAGAATAATGCACATATATAAATTCTTTGACCAAGGTGGTAGGATGTGGGATCAAAAGCAAAGACACAGACAAAGAACATACTTATGCAGTCAACATAAATGGTGGGAGGCGAGGGTGGCGTGAAGAAGACCAAATCTTTGTTCGTTTGTTTTGCTTCTTCTTCTCCTTCTTTGCCTTTGTTCTTGGATCTTTTCTTTTTCTTTTTCTTCTCTTTCTTCTTTTCGAGAATCGTTTTCTTGCTCCTTTGTTTTACTGAAGTGCTGAGGGCGTCATCAGAGGCCTATAGTATATAAGAAATAGGTGACACAGAAAACATGTTGTGAACACACAGACAAAAGAATAATGGACAATAGAAACGAGAGCAACTGAGAAAGAGTAAAAAAATAGACCAAAGAAGAACTGCAGAGGCCACAACGGGTACCTTGGGATCAAGTTCTCGTTTAAGTTCTAGGAGTTGGGCTGGGGCCAAACTTTCCTCATTCTCTTTGGTTTGTGCTGATACACTTGCAGCTTTCCCTTTCTTCACAAGAAGAAGAAAATAACTGATATATTAGTTGGTTGTTCAATCATAGGCAGCGAAAAGCCCATCCGAATGTGATGGAAGAATGGGGTGGGGTGGAGGGTGAGGCCAAATGAACGCTGACGTATGCCATACCTTCTTTTTCACAACTTTCTTTTTCTTGTCCTTTTTTTGCTTTTTCTGCTTCTTCTTGACTTTTTGTGGTGAATTTTCATTCAATGTGGGGCCTGCCACAGCAGATTGTGTGCTTCCTTCCATGGAAGCATTTTCGCCCTCAGAAATGGGGGACATGTTGTCACTTCCATCAGGGGAAGCTGTTGTAGCTTTTCGATGTGTTCCAAGAACTCGTCGCTTCGCGCCAGGCTGTATTTCGGCTTCTACATCACAGTCCTCTTGATCTTGAGAGGAGGCATGGCCCGACGATTCGGAATCACTAGAAGATATGGAAGATCTGTGCTGGCCGATAGGTACTTCATGCTCCTTGATGGACAGTTCTCGACCCTCATCCATGTACGTGCGGTTCAAATCGGGGGGCTGAACTGGAAAAATCTTCGTATTGGGGGGGGGCTGCAACGTGTGTTCTTTATTTTGATATATTAGTGGTGGCCCTTTGTTTTGAGTGAAAGAAGATGATTTCGGTTTTTCCTTGCAATTATATCTCTTTGTGATATCATACAGCTGGATGTAAAAAAAAAGAAGTTTCTTGTATCTAACAAAGAAAGCTCAATTGTTATGGTGAACCTAACAAAGTGTGTGTGTGTAAAGGAATATGTTTCTTCTTCTTTAAGAAAGAACTAGCGTCAATCTTTGCAAAACATTTGTTCGTTATAATTCTAGACAAATCAGGCTATTTGGATCATCTGTGATATTCTAGATTTTTCCAGATGTGTTGTTTAAGAAGGCGGGTGATATCAGAGGCACACAACACCATTAGGTGGCGTGCTTACCTTCCCCCCCGCCCCCTTACCCTCTTGTAGGCACGTAGAGTGCTTCACTACTTTCACAGATTCTGTTTTCTGGCGTGCCACAAGCAAATCAGGATGGTGCTAGAAGCAACTATGTTTTGGTAACTGCTCCCTGTTAGTGCCCTTTGTGCTTTTTTGGTGGGGGGGGGGCGTTGGGAAGATCAAGAACAAACAAGTAACAATGCAGAATCGATTCGATTTCAACTGCAGTGACCCCAGTCCTTATTACTTCCACTGAAATAGTTCAGATCCTGTTATCTGATGATCGGAACAAGACACGATGAGCTTGAACCTTTTTTTTTACAATTTTATCTTGCACTTCTTACCAGCCAACTCAACCTCCTATTCTCCCCCCCCCAGTGTTGATACCTCTGAATGGATGAGGAACGGTGACTATTTCCCCACGCGCATGGAAGCTGAGGTAGATGCCATTAACACTATAATGGGCTGGAAGTTTCAAGACAACCCTGAAAACACTGTAGGTATTCTCAAGATGGCCAAAGGGTGCGTTCATACTCCCCCACTGGTTAACTTGACAAGTCAATGTCTGTGCAAATCTTGAAATTGATCTGGTTATAACCACAGTCCTGAGGTGTTGGTGACTCCAACGGCAGATGTGGGCAAGGTCTTATCCGCTCTTCACACACTTAAAATTGCTGGTAAAATTGATGTTATTACAAGTATTCAAGTTGCACAGGTAACCACACTGTCCTTTTCCAAATCCTCTCTGTCTCTGGTTAACGCCTTTCCCCGTGCAGTTGGCCCTTAAGCACAGGCAGAACAAAAATCAGCATCAACGAATGATTCTATTTATTGGAAGGTATTACACATGATATATGAATGTTGTCCTGTTACAAGTTGCTTGCCACATATATGAACTGTTTTTCCTATCTTTTTTCTGGAATTTATAGCCCTATGCAGGCGGACGCACAAGCACTCACCAGGTTGGGAACAGCACTCAAGAAAAATAATGTAGCTGTAGATCTTGTACTGTTTGGAGAAATTGAAGAGAACAGAGAAAAATTGGAAGCTTTTATAAAAGCAGTAAACAGCAACGATAACAGGTATATAGCCAAGCTCATTCAACAAATAGCAAACAATCAAAGGATTTAGCACATTTTTCTAATCTGTCCATATATAGCCACTTAGTAGTAGTTGAACCTGGTGGCAAGTCATTGACAGAGGCTGTACGCGCATCCCCGCTGTCCGGCCGTCCTGCGTCGGCAGGCGGTGAAGGCGGAGAGGAGTTTCCCTTTGGTGTCGATCCCAACGAAGACCCCGAGCTTGCCATGGTGCAGCGCTTCTCCCTGTTGGTAAATTCATTTTCTTTATGCTGACATTTCAAATTAACTGCAGGCCATCAGAGCTTCTTTGGAAGAAGAGCGCAGAAGACAGGAGAAGGAGCAAGCCGAAAAAGGAGGCGAAGGTGCAGCCCCTGCCCCCACTGCTGAGGTAACAATGGGAGGCATTGAAGATGACGAAGAGGCCCTTCTGCAACAAGTAAGTGTACATAATATCAAACAGACATTTAATTAATTCGCAGTGTTGGCCAAGTTACATATTAAGATATCTTTTGTCCACACCACCCCAGGCCATCGCTCTCTCCATGCAGGCAGAACAGGCTGGAGCACAAGCTGCACCTCCTCAAGCAGCAGAAGCGTCTGGCGGCGACGATGACGAGCTGCAGCGAGCCTTGCGCATGTCTCTTAGTCCCATGGAAACTGAGGAGGCAAAGGCAAGCTTCTTCTTCTTCATGCTTTTTTAATTGGTTAAAAAAAAAACAAACTGAAACTTAGCGACTTTAATAACCTCTTTCTCTCTCTCTTTCTCTCTCTCTCTCTTCTACCAGCCTGCCAGCGCTGGGGCTGAGGGTTTGGAAGGTCTGCAAGGCATCACAGATCCAGCATATCTGCAATCGATTCTTGAGAGTCTTCCTGGAGTTGACCCTAACGACCCTCAGATTCGTGTATGTGTTCTATTTTTTTGGGAGGAGTACTCCATGTTATCTTTCTTTTTCTCTCTCTCTCTCTTTTCTTTTCTTTTCTTTTCTTTTCTTTTCTTTTCTTTTCTTTTCTTTTCTTTTCTTTTCTTTTCTTTTCTTTCTTTCTTTCGCTCAGGACTTCACTTTCTCACTTTTGCTTTGTGCTTTGTGCTGCAGGACATATTGGCAAGCCTGCAGCAGCCTCAGAAAAAGGAGGAAGACAAGAAAGATAAACCCTGATGATACCCTGTTGATCCTTTGAACTGGCCAGTCACTGTTCTTCTCAGAAACCACTCTCTGTTTCTTCTCATCACTAAAAAAAAAAGACTTTTCTTTTGTTGTTCTCTCTCTCTCTCTCTCTCCTCTTTCTTTTCTTTTTTGTTGGTACATAGATCTTGTTTTAATTATTATTGCTTTTTAAAAAAACATACACAAACAACAACACAATAAACAAAGGAGTTTTACCTTTTTTTTTGGCTTTGCAGATTATCACATAGAAGACCATTTGGAAGTCTTGCAATGGGCAACCAGCCAAGGCTGTCCCTGGAACGACGAGATATGAACTTCTGCTGCTCTTGGAGGCCATTTGGAGGTGCTTCAATGGGCCAGAGGAGATATGAATATGCATAAGGCAGCTAGTGGATTTGGAAGTATTGCTGTGGGCAAGAAGCCAAGGCTGTCTCTGGAATGAACACACATGTTGCAGTGAGCGAGAAGCCAAGGCTGTCGTTGGAGTGAAAGCACATGTAATGTTGTGTTTTGAGGCCATTTGGAGGTGATACAGTGGGCGCCAAGCCAAGGGTGTCCCTGGTATGGGAGAGTGATATCACATTATAGTTCACATTTTTTGGCCTGATTAAAGTAAGCAAATTAGGGATTTCATAAAATAGATCCTGTTCTGTACACACAAACTAAAGAGACTACTTTGACTGTTTAGCCAGGTCTTCAGGCACTGTCCTTCTCATATCTTTCTTTTAGATATGTACTTTTTATTTGAATTTTACAACACAGTGACAAACTTATCTACAAGTTACAAGTTCTTTCAGTTTAAGCAAAGTACCTCTGGAAGTCAAAAAGCAAAAAAAAGAATAAAACTACATAAGAATACTATTTCTTAGTTGCCACACATCACAATGGCCACAAGAACAACAAAAAAAAAAGTAGGGCTGAGAAGATGGATGACAAAAGAAAAATGGAAAGGAAAAAGGAAGCGAAAAATAGCGACTCTTATGGAAAGGATCTCATTTGGTCAACTCAAATGTGAAAAATTTCCCGGTTTGGCCAATTTTGATTCGTCGATCGCAAATTAAATCCGTTACTTGGCCTCTTTCTCCGTGAGTGTGCCACTCTGCCCCCCCCCATCCACTCTGTGTGTGTGAGCTCGAGTGATACTTTTCATCACAGAAGAACTGGAACCCTCCGGAATCCACTTTTGAGCATCTCTTATATTATTATTATTCTTCTTCTTTTGTTTGTTCCCTTGGGGGCCCCTCCAGACAAACAGACCTTGCAGCTTCCTTCACAAATTTTGTGTTGACATTTGAAGGTTTTTATTTATTTATATTTTTTTTGGTGCTTTTTGGGGAAATTGAAAAGGGGATACTGAGAGATTAATTCCATCCATGTCCATCTCACCAAATCTAAGCAATCCCATGGATGAGTCCAGCCCCTTGATTGTTGATGCAAGCATCTCTACTGATAGACAAAGGAGTTGGGTCGATGATGGTAGCCTCCCTCAGCAGGGAGGATTTTTCAGCAGATTATGGCAAAGTAAATTCTTTTGATTTCGAATAATATAACAAAATCATTTACTCTTTGTACTATATTATTAATCTCTTTCATTAACAGAAAAGGAAGGGCCAAAGTTAGAGGAGGAGAGCAAGACAGATGCAGGTACCTGCATTTGGTCTTTGGAAGGGGAACAGCCAAACTGATATATCACTAAAACACTTCTTGTCCATCTTTCAAAAAAGATAAAGAACAGGCTGGGGCTCTTGGCCAGAAGAGGATTGGCCTTTGGAGCTCTTACATATACGTTATTAATCAGGTAAGTGCCATTTTGCATGTCAGACTTCCTTCCTCTCTCTCTCTGTTCTCTCTGATCATCTCCTTCACCATTGCTCTGGGCAACTTTTTAATATAACAACTTTGTCTGCCTTCTCCTCTTTGCATCTGATCAAACGCATAGATCTATGGCCCAGGAGTATTAGCAATTCCAATCGTCTACCAACAGGGTACGGGTTCCTCTCTCCACTTCCTCTTTCTTCTTCTCTTTCTTCTTCTTCTTCTTCTTTAACACAATGACTGAACTGCCACTTAGAAAGGCGGAGAGAGTATAGAGAGCTGAAAGAAAGAAGAAAGAAAGAAAGTTGACACTTTGTATTCTTCATGATTGATGGATGGCTGTACAGCGGGCCTGGTATTGACACTGCTATCCATGTCTACCTTCTTGTTGCTCTCATCGTTCTCAAGCACGCTTCTATGTGAGGCCATTTCTAGAGTGCCAGGCAATGCTAATTTTGACAAACACATAGAATATGGCCCAGCAGGTTTGCTATGCTGCTCTCAGATGCATCCTCTCTTTACTTCTTCTTCTTCACATCTTCTTTAATATGTTCTACTGTCACTGTTACAAAGATTACAATCATAACAATCTGCTCTCTCTCTCTCTCTCTCTCTCTTACACATCAAACAGTTAAATACTTCTTTGGAAAATGGTGGCACATAGTGTTTCAAATATTTCTCAACATTACATTGCAATCTGTGAACATTTCTTCAATCATTATCTGCGCCCAGGTGGATATGTCTGTCCCTTCCTGCACATGGTCATCGCTCATGAACAACTAAACCTTACATTATTCTTTCTTTATACTAGTCACTGGATGCATTCATGGTGTTTTTGTGGGATAAGACATTTGCCTTGCAGGTAAAGCAATCATTGCCATGAATTACTTTAGCACATAGCTAAGAATCTTCTTCCTTTATCAGTTTGTGCCACACTTCCGATTTGTTGCAACAGATAACATTGATAGTCTCTATGAAGCATCTTCTCTTTATCTTACCTTAGGGTATATTGTGGTAGGAACACTAATATTATGATGTTCCCCACATGTATTCTACAGTGATTGTACACAAACAACTCATTACAATCAACGATTTATTTAGGTGATGGTAGCCTGCGTCCCACTTGGTTTTGCTAACCTGGATGATAACATCAAGGTACCCTTATTCTATTCCCCAAAATCATTAAGGAACTTAACTTATGATTATAAATTGCTGATATATCATTACGTCAAGGTTCAAATTGCATCGTTTATTGGCCTTGTCTTCTTGATGGGTGAATTTGTTTACGAGTTCTGCTCTCGCTCTCTGGACATATCTTATACTCCAGGTACCTTAGTGCACTTATCATGATTAAATGAAGCTAACTTACAAACAAACAAAGCATTCGGTGGAAGTTATGGTCAAGTGATTAGTGTGTTTATAGTGTCATGGGGCTATGTCGTGCTAATACCGTCGTGGGCCAATGAAAAACGTGACTCGTACGATTAATACAATACTGCTGCTCTGCTCTGCTCTGGGCTAACCAATTTTTGATAGGGTGCCTATCCGGCAAACGATTTGGATGTCTGGTGTGATTTCTTTCCTGGGTTATTTTGTAATTGGTATGTTATCGCCCCTTCCCCTCTGTAAGCTTTATGCTTTTTTATAAAAGCATAAATATTTATTAAATCATATGAAAAGGTTGGTTAGCGGCTATGGCCTATTCAAACCTAAACACGGACGATCTGCTGGAAAGAATGACAGATTCTCACACCTCAACTTTCACTCGCATATGCATCAACTTGTTTTCCGTCTTCATTATCTTGCCTGGTAGGTTCAGACTGAGAACGATTCACTCAGACTTCTCTATTTCTTACACAAATCTTCTGTTTTATGCGTTTTTCTCTCTGTTGTTCTAAATCAATTATTTTCTTCAAGGCATTCCTGTCTTTTCTATAACCACACGATACAATCTGATGGTTGGAGAGGTCTGTGGGAAATATCAGTCATACTTTTGGGTACGCAT
>CDFI01099801.1:0-14864 GCA_000826405.1 Acanthamoeba divionensis | reverse complement strand
TGCTCCTGCTCCTGCTTCTTTTGGATGCTTCGCGACTCGAAGACCTGGAAGAATCTCTACTGGAAGTCTGGTTCTTCTCTTCTCTACTACTCGCTTCTGAGTCATAGGAATTAGACCTGGTGTTGGGGACATTACTTCAGAGTTACGAATCTTGCTGTTGAATACTAATTGAAGCATTACCTAGGGGAGTCGCTTCTGGACTTGTCAGAACGAGAACCTCTTGAACGATCACGTCCTCCACCTTCATCACTACTTCTGGATTGATATGATGACCCTGACGAGCTCCTAATGTATAACACAATATAATATTAATTGGTGTAACAATAATTAAATATTGATATATGGAACTTGCCTGGAGCTATAGTTGCGACGTGTGACTCCTGGTCTCTGTTGCCCACGATGCTCCTCACTACTGCTGCTGCTGCTCTTCTTCTTCCGTTTCACAGCAGAAGGAGGAGGAATATATTCTCTTGCTCTCTTCTCCATAAGGGCTTTCCTTTCTGCTTCTAAAGCTGCCGCGTCTGTGTACTTGAGTCGTCTTCTGTAATTCATGCATATCCATATGATAATAGCGAGCAGTGCCAGCAGAGACAGAATTACAAAGATAACGAGCAGCACAGATTGGTCACTTGACATAAACTCGTGGGGGAATTCAAATGAGAACTCTTCCAATGGAGGAATCGGGCCTGGGGCATCATCAAAGAAATCTGCAAATGCAAAAGCTGTGGCGTAGGCATCAGCTAGCGTGGTACACTGGCATGTTGTCGAGAATCTATCTGAAGACACTACAGTGCAAGCTTTATCAGACCAAGAACCATCCTTCCAAGCAATGCATCTCACTGTATGCATGTATGACATTGAGTTGAACAATAAAGGCCGGTTAGAAATCAAGGAATTCCATTGAGTATGATAAAGCAAGAAGTAATGATCATATAAACCTTCGGGGGAGTCATCTTCGAAATTAGTATCCAACTCTTGTTCCACTTGCAAAGAGGTGAGTTTTGTAGGGAAAGAGATGAGTACTTGTAAGGTTGAGTTTTGTTCTCTAGAGTTGGCACTACGAGCACTGATTCCTGCTAAATCTAACCTCGCCCCATTAGCTTTGAGGATTAGACTGCCAAGGTTTGAGTTAACTCTATATGACAGGCAAAAAAAGAAACGACAGCAACGAAGAGTCAGCAAATAAACAAGATTTTTCAAATGTTTCGTGAGGCGAGGAAGAATCTCACGTTGAGGAAGAGTTGAACAGAGCCAACGGGCTGAGTGACCATAGGACAAACCGGCTGTCTACCACCTCAATCCCTCTGGCCTTGAGCGCATCTTTGAGCCCTTCTGGAAGCAATATCCTCGTTCCGTTGTAACTGAATTCTAACGTCATGTTCTCGACATGATCTGCAGAAACAGAGAAGAAAAAGGTAAGATATTTGTAGTACTATTTTGGAAGGCAGGCTGCCAATTCACCTTTCTCTGTCCTCATGTAAAAATAGCCTGAAGGAGGATTGAGGTTCGTCCTATCAATCGAAATATATGGGATAGTCGGCTGTAAGACGTCTGGAGCCTGCACAAACAAAGATAGATCACATGGTTGGTGTGTGAGTTGTGTGAGAGTGAGTGAGTGAGTGAGAGAGAGAGAGAGCAGAGAGATAAGAAAATATACTTGTCCTGGAGAGGAATCTTTAAGGAGATATGTTCCTATAGCATCTGCTAGATCAAAGAATTTTGTAGATATTTGCAGCGCAAATGGGCTCTCAGTACTGTTAAAGATAAGCATTTTTTGTAAACACACTTGTTTAAATACTGTGATGTGCAGAATTAACCTGTTTGTTGTGTTCAGTTGTGTTCCGAAGTTGGGCCCATTGACAGTTACTAAGAGATTGCTTACTGTCTGACTCACCACCTATTAGAGACACGAGCTAAAGCGTGAGAAAGATGAACCGACTTTGGAGAAGTAAGATAAATATGCCTGAATAGTATCTGGCTTGATGAAGGCCATCAATTGCTGAAGATTTTCAAAAAGTGTAAGCGTCAGTTGTTCTCCCACTTCATCTGGTACCTCAGTTGCCCCTAAGAGGACGTATGCCTGTTATTGCAAACATTAGCTTTATCCCAAACAAACGCTTGTACTGAAGTAAATCACAATGTACCAGAGCATTTACTCCTTTAGAGGTATTAGCATGGGCCCAATTGTTGGTTATTGTGCTTACTATTCTCTCCCTCAACAGCTTCCTGTTGGGAATGCCATTACCTAAAAACATAATATGAGCAGGAATGGGAGTACCACTAGCCTTTGAAGACATCAATTGATTTAGGCTTAG
This sequence comes from Acanthamoeba divionensis, assembly GCA_000826405.1. Classification (NCBI taxonomy): domain Eukaryota; phylum Discosea; order Longamoebia; family Acanthamoebidae; genus Acanthamoeba; species Acanthamoeba divionensis. The sequence goes on along the minus strand of CDFI01099801.1, from coordinate 12,549 downwards.
CATTACCCCATCTTGGCCGTGACAGTTGGGCATTGAGGGCATCCAAGGCAACATGGCACAACTGCAGTACTGCATCCTGGTTGCCCCGCCGTATCGCTAGCTGCATTTCTCCATCCAACAATCTACACACAATAACAATCGTGTGAGAAAGAGCAGAGATTGCAACTGAAGAGAAGATACATTACTTTTGTGCAAGGAAGAGTTCGCAAGTGCCATCATCGAGGAATGTAGAAACGCCACATGCAGTGGAATCAAATACACCAAACGTTGGCAGAGAGATGATACGTTCGTAGGGACCTCCGTGGCCATCCTCTACAACTAGCACCAACTGTGGGGTGCAGAGCCTGATCAGTAAGAAGAAATCCTAATACAGCTAGGCTAAATAAAACCCACTGTGGGTGTGAGAGTACCTTGTCTATGTTGCGAGCAAAATTTCTTGGCAAGTAGGTACTCTCTAGAACATGTATGGCGCCACTCTCCCCGCAGAGGGGCGTCTTACCACGGAGTGTGGTAAAGTGGTTGAGATAACGTGTGGGCAAATCATTCTGCTCGTCCTCCCAGAAGGGGAAGGACAGGTCTATCTTGTAATACAGCGCAGTGCGGATGTCTTGAACTATTGTTGCTCGCAGGTTGCCACTTAGTGGTGGCTGGTTGATAAGTATGTCAAGCGTATTCCAACCTGCAAGAGACACATATGAGGAAAAACAAACATTAACGATCCATATGGAGAGAATATTTCAATAAAACGTTACCTGTGCCGTCACGAGAGGTAGCGGTGAGATTGAACCGGTATTTGATGCCTGGGGCGAGCGCATATGGCCTGACCACGGCTATCGGAGATTTTGGGTCGGTCAGCAGGATATCGTTTATTGAGTTCCAAAAAAGTGGTTCCACACTCCACTATGTAAAATAATCTCAAAGTCAGCAGAAATGAAATGGGCTGTGTAAATGAAAGCAGTGTGTGCAAAGCACCTGGTAGCTGAGGATAGGAGTCCTTGCTGTAGCACCTCCGTCTAACAAGAATCGCTCGTTGGCATTTACCTTGTTATCTCCAAGAGGCTATGGAGAAACAGAAAATTTGAGTTAAATTTTTTGGAGATCATGCTATGAATAGTAAATTTTTCACCTTTATAAAGACTAGAGGCACTGGGGCATGTGCTATGCTAATATGAATAGTAGTCCAAGTGGAGGGAGCATCATCTAGAGGCCGCTCCCTGAATCCTCCTTCTTCAGGGCTGTAATATGTTAGCCAACACATAAATGAAGAAACCAAGGAATGAGTCACAAAGAAAAAAATGTAGACAATGAAGGAAAAACCTACTCTTTCTTTCTTACAGTCATATTAAATATGTACTCTCCAGGATGGAAGGTGGAGCCAATGATCTCAACGACAGGCTTATTACAGCAGAAGAACTGTTGTGTCTGATACTCATTGAAACAGGGTACACCCAGGCCGTCTCTAGGGGTACCCTTATTATCCAGAGAGTAGCAGTTCCACTCAAAGGTCACATCTTCCATGAGCCAATCAGGCTTCACCGAAGTTGTCGCATTGAGAATTAGCCTATCCAACCGTGATTGACGCCTCGCTCCTGAGAACAAATTTGAATATGGTGTTTGTGTTGCTTCTCTGAATCTCCTGTGCTTCTATATATTACCTGGAGAAATAAGGGCTCTGACTTGTGATTTACCCACACGTACAGTGACTTGATCAAAATTCTCATGCTCTCCATTAACGCTCACAGTTAGCCTGAAGACGTATATACTCTCTGGCATCAGACTGTTATTTGTTAGAAAATGATTAATCAGAAAATGTCCAGGGTAAATAATAAACTTATGGTTCGTGAACACCTGTTTGGAGGGATGTATAGACTAGAAGTGTAGGACAACACAGTGTTGAGCTGAATGTATGGGTCGTTGGGAGGACTCCGCTGGACGGTCCATGTGTATGAAATGGTGTCTGTTTGGTTAAGAGAACAGGAAAGCGTTGCCTAAGGAGAACAAGCGTCAATAAAGGAGTAATAAACCAACGGGGCAGTGAACGGAAATGCAGAACCTGGCCTTTTAAGAAAAGACTGTAATCGCTGAGCGTTTGAACAGAATTTGGGCCTTCGATGTACACTTCGGGGATATTATCTGCCAAGCGCTTGCTCACCTTAACAGAACAAGATTGCAGGGCAGAAAGCAGCAATCAATGAAACAACTCAAACCAAATGCACCTTATAAGTGTTGCAACTTGAACTTACCAAAACGGTGGTCGAGGAGCTTTGTTCAAAAATGTTTGTAACTTCCAGCATAATGGGGTATTTGACGCCGCTTCTTAACAAGTCATTATCGATAGTGACCACAGACTGATTTGTCTTCTCCAGCTCTGCATCGTATTGACCTTTTCAGATAGCACAGAGGGAAGGAGAAGAACATTACAGGCGTACCATCTCGGATGGACCATGCTCCGGTGGATTCAAGGTTTTCTCCGAAGAGTAAGAGAGACCAGCGATAGCCATCAGAGAAGGGCCTTCCAGAGGTTCCATCAGACGATCGGGCGTCCAACTTTAAATCCGCTGCCTCACAGCTTGATACGAATAGAGGCGCCTTAAGGGAAACATAACACAGCAGATAAATTAAGACGAATGAAAAAAGTAGGTTCCGTTCGTGGGTCTAGTGGTAAGTTACCTCAATATGGGGATTTGGGGGAACCGGATTCAAGGGCGGCATTATGAAAGCTTGGCTGAGTACCGTGGAGTTGGTGGGCCCGTACTTGTTTCGCACAGCCCCCTGTTTCAAGGAGACTACCGCCATTGGAAGTACCGTCTCGTCCATGCCAGTAACAGCCACCAGCACTGTATCGGTTTCCCAATAACAATAATATTCTGTCCTCGGAGGGTCAGTGTTTGCTTGAGATAGAGGCGAAAGAGCCTTACCTTTTCCGAGCAAAGTTGAGGGATTAGAGGTGAAGTTAATAAGAAGGGCACAATCAAAGTGATCCATGCGAAGAGGTGGAGGCAGCACGGTGACACCCATGTCAGTGGGCTTGGTGAACTCAAACAATATCCGTGTGCCAACATTTGAGAACCGGACAAGTGATAACGCAGGTGCTGGAGCTGCACACATGTCGTAAGATTAAAGACTAAATATTACAGAACAGAAAAGGGCAGGAAATGGGAGAGCCTACAATCTCTGGAGCAGTCAGCTCCATAGAAGAATGGCTTGCAACGACAAGATCCTGCAATACACACTCCATTGCCCTGACAGGTGGGGTCCGGCTCGCAGGGCACTGTTTGTTAATCATGAACGGTGAAATCAATTAATGTATACATCCATGATTCTTTGCAGCAGCATGATATACTTGAAGACATCTTTGCACGTACCTCCAAAAAAGGGAACAGTGAAAGGGCTTCCACGTATATTTTTGAAGATAGGAGTATTCCTCCTGACCCACACCGCGCGGCTGCTAGATGAACTGCCTATCGGAGGCTGCCGAAGCAGCACATAAATTTGCAGCAGACCATCAGCAGCTATAAAGTAAGTGACTTCATAGACTCCTAAGTCGCGAGTCTCCTTCACTTGATACTCATACCAACCGGAATCAAACAAAATTCCGTTCTGCTCAATCTCTATTCAGAAAAACATGAAGAAGAAAAATGTGGAGACAGGAGTTATGACCATTAGGAAAGGAAATAGGGAAGTTCAATGAACAACTTGTTACCAATGATGATGTCCTCTTCCGAAACAGAACCAAGATTGCCACACTGATCCCTAACCTCGACGAAGAAAGTGTTCCCAAGGTAAGTAGCACCCTTTATCAAACCTGATCCATATGCTGTGGTATTTTCTGCACTTGCATCGCCTGTTGTTGAATTTTTGCATCTTCTTAAACAATCTTGCTAGAGTGCAAAACCATCAAATAGCACAATACCTGGAGGAAATAGATCCTTAGGGGCAAAGGGACTTCCAGAAAGGGACTTGTTGCTGTTTCCATCTGCCACCGCAAAGGTATAGAAGCCCGCCACACGCGGTAGGTACACCACTCTAAATTATTATACACAGTGAGATGAATTTGCAAGGTTTTAACATAACGTAACAAACTCTATGTGTACCTGTATGTCCCGTTCTGGTTATCTGTGATAGAATAACCCACTTGCGAGGTGTTCCTCGAGAATTCCTCCGCAACTAAAATTGAAATTGTGAAGGTGTGCCCTCCAAAGGGGATTATGTTGCCACACTTATCACTGGCCTGAATGAAGAAATCCCTCTCTGTCGTGCAGACCTTTGTCGGTAACAAACCGCTTCCGTTGAATACTGACATGCTAGCATCAAACACCAAGTCTGCAAGGGAAAACCAAAGAATAGAACTTAAATATTTAACATAAAAATGTACATCCATTTTTAAAAAAACAGCCATATGTACCTCCATCAGTGACGTTGATGGTAAAGGGACTGCCCAGTAGGTGAGCACCACTAGAGGCAACGGTTATGTTAAGCATAAAGAGGCCTGGATGCGGTGGGTAATAGATTAAAGAGTATGATCCGTTTTTATTATCCACCAGCCTGCAGATGATTAATATGTTGATGTTAATAACACTTGGCCACGGATTGGCACAAAATGAAGAGACTGTAATGATGTACGTGTTGGTGATGAGGTTGGCCCTATTTGAGCCGTAGAATACTGCGGTAAGATTGAGGCCACCAGTTGGCAACTTATTTCCAAACTGGTCTCGCGCCTCAATGAACACAGTAGCATTGACAACAGAGCATGCACGATAAAGACCAATGTCTCCTGTACTTGCCCAATCGGGGAATTAGCAAAATGAAAGGTCACATGGTATGGAAGATTTAAAACAACTTGACAGGGAATGACTTGCCTGTGATGATTGCAGTATTAGGAGTGAAAGGCGCTGGTACAACGACCGGGAAGAAAGGCGCGTTCATGAGAGGTAAGCCTGTGTCCCTTTCGGCAACATCAAGTCTATATTCACCTTTATTATTGATTATGAGCACCTTCAAAATTGCTGATTGTTATTTGAGAATAAAGAATAATTGTAGGTTCTACCTGACGCTGTGGCTCTCCAGAAGACTGTGAAGGTGCCATCATTGTTGTCTTTGACTTGCTCTATATCCACAGCACCAGGCCCACGGAAAAGAATATCGAACTGCACAGGTGAAAAGACAAACATCTTCCCGTTAGTGTATCCTGCTAAATAAACAAAATAAACATTCACCGTGATACTGCTTACTTGATATGAAGGATCTCTTGGCGTAGTAATATTCTCTCCAGTGAGTCTATTCTTGTGCAGTATGGTGAAGTTGGCTAGTTCCCCAGCGACTGCATGGAACAGCCCATCACCCAGACCCACCCAACCGTCCACTGTTGCATCAAATATCAGTACAGAGAATCTCACCTCTGAAAACACAATGGATTACTCTCGGTGGTAGTACCTGGCAGAATAATCGGGTTGTGGTTGGGGTTCATAATGAGTTGACCGGAGGCATAGATGGTTAGGTTGTAGACTCCTGGTAAGGGTGGCACGTAGGTTACTTGGTAGGTGCCGTTATAATAGTCTATTACAGTAAAGTTTACGCCAACACCCTTGGGCCCAATCATGTCAAACTGCAAGGTAGCACCGCCTTCAAATATATTATTATCGTACTTGTCCCTGGCCTGGACGAAGAAGGTCGTAGGCATATTTTCGTATCCACCAAGTAGACCATTACCATAAGCTACAAAGTGTAGGGGATCTGGAGGAACAGGGAAGATGGGAATAAGCTCAGGCTGTTCACACATTCTACTGGGAGGAATGCCAGGTTGCACCAGGTAAATATCTAATGCATAGTAACCGGCCTCGTAGACTCGAAAGCTGACTGTAAATGTTCCGTTGAAGTTCTCCGTGACATTGGCAGCGGTGATCTTGCCTGTGCTAACAGATATGGCGTTAACCAGCCACGAAAAGAGCCCTGATGTGTGCCTTATTGTGTTGCCATAAATACTCCTAGCTTGGATATAAAACGTTACGTTGGCGCCAACTTGTCCTCCTTCATCAAGCAGAGATCCGAACGCGAAGCTTTGGCACGGGTCAGGATCTAGCGGTTCGTGGCCTGAAAAGCAGCGGTGCTGGCCTGTTTCATCTCCGGGTATGGGTTCACCGTCCGGTACCACTGACACAACCAATTGAGGTAGATAGTAGGGAATTGAAGCGAGACAAAACGCAAGGCTCATGTTATCATAGAAATCTTCCACAGATCTTAGTCCTTCTTCACCTATGGAGGCCTCCTTGCATGCACTGAACAACGAATCGCAAAAGGATTCGCACATATAGAAAGTGTCTGTCATATTGGGGCGTAGTCCTTCAGATTGGAATGTGCTGGTATTGTTCGTAGAGTTATCCTTGGAGGAGACAACCCAGATCGACTGTCTCGGGTCGCACAGAAGGCCGCAGAATAGCTCCTCGTGCTGCGCAATGCATTGAGGGTATTCGCCAAAAACAGGCATAAGATCGTTGCTTACATAGTCATTTATCTTTTCGGTGTCATCTGTGATTATTACATTACGAACAATTATGAATCAATCTATTACAACTCTAATGTGCTTTAAGCTTTTGTTGTTATTTAAACTATACGTACAATAGTTGCAGCAGGAAGCCTCTGAAAAATTTGTGCAAGCGCTGATGTTTGGACGATGATCCTAAGTTTAGGAGCAACAAACCATGAGAAAATACTCTTGTTAAACCGAATAGGATGGATAAAGCAAACCCTGGGATAGTAAGGCTCTTGCTGGGAGGGGCTCTTCAGTGGGCAATAAGTGCTTTCCCGAACAGAGACATTGAAGGCAATGGGTTCATAGTCATTGACAGAATAAATGACTTGATATTTACCCGGTTTGTCCACACTATAACAAGTCTGATAGGTGCCATCAGAGTTATCTGTGACATTAAGGGCTTCCATCTCCACCAGAGACTCCCCATCCTTAAAGGAGAAAGAAAAGTCGTAGCGAACCATGGTTTGGGTTTGATCTTCTGGCTTGAGGAACATTTTGACTTCATCTCCTCCTATGAATTTGGGGTTGCCAAAGATATCTTCAAGGTGCACGTTGAGACAATAGCCTATCTCTGGGATTCCCGGTGAATTAAGACCACTTCCTATCAAATTTCCCAGGCCTTCCGTTTCTGAATGGCTTCTGCTTGCATCAACTTGAGGCCAGTCGTAGCAGTTCTGCTTCATGTTGACCTTGATAGAGTAATCATAGATAGTCTGCCTTTCACAGAATGTTCGTGAATTTGGATATAGCTGCTGAATCGTCTTGCCTAGAGAAGGCACCATGATGTTTTTACAGATGTCATAGGTGCTATCACAAAACTGTTTGCAAACGAAAAACGTCTTGGTGGCAGTGTTCAAGTATTCTATCTGTTGTGGAGCACAAAATTGGCCACATGCCAGCTCTTCATATTTGTCCATACATGCCCTAATTGGCTGGCTTGCGTTTGCATAGCTAGTGCCAAAGAGGTTGTACTCCAAGAATTCCAAGTATTCAGCCACCACATGGGTCTCTCCAGAGACAAGGCAGCATGAGGCTTTAGAGAAGAATTTGCAATAGGGAAGTGGAAGAGGCGGCTGCTCGGGGGAGGAGGAGAGATTATCAGAAAATGAGAGTAAGTGAAGGAGAAGATGTTTGAGAAAGGGAATCAAGGGAACAGTGGCAAACACTCACCTTAGAGAAAGGTCGATCTACAGGGAATATGCAACGGCTGTTTGGAGCTTCGTGTGACTTTTTGGCTATGAAGTGTTGCGAGGAGACCACACCACTGCAGAAAAGTATAAGAAGAAGAGAGCTCCATACTATCAAAGAGAGCAACCAGAAAGGGGGATGAGGAGCAAAAGGGCCTTTGTTCATCCCTCAGACTCCTTTGTTAGGCCCCAGGCCAAGAAAAAAACCGATGTTGGATCCTATGCACTCCACGACCGAATCAAGCTTTTTCGTTGGGGCGGCCTTCTTCTTTCTTCTCCCCCCTTTACAGCTTTCTTCTTTTCTTGTTTCCCCCTCTCTCTTGCAGCCCTCAACCTCCTTCTCGAACAAACAGACACCCACCAAATAGGGAAATTTCATATCGTTAATTTTCTAAATGATGACTGGTTACGAAATTTCATTTATTTTCACCATTATCCGTATGTTTCTATATTATTCCAGAAAGAGACAGAAAAGAAGTGGAAAAATAAAAAATAAAGGATGAGGTTTGTTCAAGGATAACCTTGAAAAGGAAAATTCTATTCCATTCTTTATCGTACCGACTTCACAAGGCTTGAATAGGGAGGGACAGAGGACAAGGGAAGGGAAGAAGAGCCCAAGGAACAGGCCCAAAAAGGAGCAAATTCTTACCAGAGCAGGGAACTTCGGTTCCTGCATAAGCTCCATAGAAACGGGTGTGGTTAAAAATTAACCACACTCCTGGACTCTAGAAAAGGATACCTGTTGACATAAGCTGTCGTTTGGTTGGTATTGGCCCAGAGCCAAAGGCAAAGTACGACAGGGGTCACCTTTGAAAGTCCTGGCAAAGCACAGTACAATTTCTCAACCTATGGGGGGGCTTGTTCGTGTTTAGCCCAACACAGTTTGTATGTGAAGAAGACAACACACAATCGTTCTGAAGAAGAACAGTCTGGCAGAGTTCTTTGGTATCAGGGAGACTCAAGTAAATAGAGATGATGAAGGTAAATAAGCGAGGGGAAAAGAGGAGAACTCACAGTGTGGGTGGAATGGCTGACTTCTTTGACGAGGATGATAGTGCCGACGATGAGAACTCAACAAGTAATGGAAATAATAGCACAAACAACAGCAGTAGATCTTTGGGTGGCAGTACCAAAGAATCAAGTGATGACACAGGTCTGAAGAGTTCCAAAAACGGAGACACTGGTGGAATTCATCCACAGAGGAATGAGCCTCCAGCACTGCTCTTAGATTTTAGCCATCTGAGCAAGGAGCGAAGGGGTATGTTCAAATGTGAGTTGGAACGACCATCTACCCCTCCATTGGCAATACCTCATTCTTCCTCCTCTTCAATTGCTGCCCTGATCACTTCACCAAAGGCAAGAAGGGACAGAGAGAGGGGGGATAGAGACAGAGACAGAGACCGAGACAGAGACCGAGACAGAGACAAAGGAGATTCAGACCAAGAGAGAGAGGACCTTCCTGTCTCCCCTAGGACAGCCCATAAGATAAAGATGAAGAGTAAGATGAGAAAGAAGTCAACTAGACTGTCTAACAGTGCAGAGCAGACTGGTTTCTTTTACTCTAGTAATCCAACAAGTCCTTTGAGAGGAGAAAGAGCAGAGAAGAGAGATAGGGACAGGGACAGGGACAGATCGCTTACACCACCTCCTATGCTAGGTTTAGAGGCACATTGTCAACTTTCTCCCCCGTCCTCTCCTCAGCAATTGGAAAATGAATTTTTGTTGGGATATGTACCTGGAAATGTGGATATATCTGAGAGAGATAATTCAGAAAGAATCCGGATAATAATAGATAGAGAAAAGACTGACAAGGAAGGAATAGAGAAGGAAAATGAAAAAGTAAGCGAGAAAGAGAAAGAGACCGATGATAAGGAAAAACTGGATAGGGAAAGGGATAAAGAGAAAGAAAACAAGGACAGCAGGGACAGAGAAAAAGGCGAAAGAGAACGAAGTGAAAAAGAAAGAGAGGGGAGAGCTGAAAAGGATAGAGAGCTCTCCCGGGGAGAACGCGATAGAAGCGAACGATACACTTCAGGTTACAATACTTGTGCTCCCAGAAGGGACAGAGAGAGAGAGAAGGAGAGAAGCGATAGAACAGAAAGGGAAAGAGACAGACTCGAAAGCATAAGAGACAGAACAAGAAGGGAGAGGAGAGGAACTGCATCAGATAAAATGCTTCCTTTAGTATCAGAGGATAAAGAAAGAAGAGGTGGAAGTGACAAGGAGAGAGGAAAGCCAATTGCAAGGCTTAGCAACAGTGATGAAAAGGATCCTAAAGTAGATAGAGACAGAAGTGAGCGAGGGGACAGAGAAAGGGACAGAGAAAGGGACAGAGAAAGAGATAAGGATGCGAGAGACAGAGAAAGGAGCAGAGATAGAGAAGAAAAGGAAAGAGACCGAGACCGAGAATCAAGAAGTAGAGATAAGGAGAGAACAGAAAATAGAGAGAGGGGAGAGGGGAGAGAAAGCAGAGAAAGGGATGGACGGGAGAGGGGGGAGAGAGATGGCCGAGAACGCGGGGAGAGCAGGGAACGAAGTGATCGGAGGGATAGGAGAGCAACCACGTCAAAGCGGCAAGGCACTCTTGTGAGACAAAACAGTTACAACCAAGAGTTGGATAGAGAGAGAAGGACTATAAGAGAGAGTGAAAAAGAAGAAAGAGAAAGAGAAAAGGAACGAGAAAGAGAAAGAGAAAGAGAAAAGGAACCCCCAAAAGAAAGAGAGGAGGATAAGGAGAGACGAAATTCTGCAGGCACAGGGGGAACAAAGGAAGGGGGGAAAGAAGAGACAAAAGAAAAGAATGGTGAGCGAAAATCTTCAACAGGTTCCGGTGGTCCAGTGAGAGGGGATGACAAGGATAAAGAGAGGAGAAACTCAGGACCAGAAGAAAGGGAGGAAGAAAGGGGCGATAAAGAAAAAGAGGGCTCTGGAGGACGAGGAGGAAGGAGTTCAAAGGAGTATCACAGTGTAAATGAGAGAGACAGTGATAGAGATGAAAAGATGAGAGAAAGAAAGCATGATGTAAGCAGATTGTCAATAGAGAGAGAGAAAGACAGCGTGTGCAGCCCCCGACCCTTATCGCCAAGCAGTCAGCTTCGCAAATCTCTAGAAAAAGGTTTGCTCTCTCTCCTTCGCCTTCTCTCTGCTCTCTCTGCTCTCTCTCTCTTGGTGTCCTTTTGCTATGATGCTCTGCTCCTGACTACAAAGCAACAACAGAAGTGGAGGAGAAAAAAAGGGAGAGAAGGATCAAAATGGAAGCAGAGACCTTGGGGGCATACAAGGAAATGTATCTTGAAGTCTGCAAGCTGTGGGACACAGAGTCTGTGGAAGACTCCAAACCGAAGGATTCAGACAGTGAACAGGACAAGGAGGATATTTTTCTAAATTGGAGTCCTCAGCAGCCCAGGAAAGAGGGAACAACCCCAACTAGCTCCCCTAGAGAAATAGACAATGGAAACGAAAAGAGCAAACAAACTAGTGAGGGGGCGCTCACCTCTTTTATGCCGCCTTGCCTGTGCAATCTGGACACGTTTGTGAAGGATCCCTCGAGCCTCGTTGGTAAATTCCTCTTGGAGAGGTGGAAATTGGAATGGGCTTCAGTGTAACCTCCATCCAGGCGAGCAATTACAACCCAGCAGGGCAAGCAAACAACTTCCAAACTTCTAAGAAACCTTTGCTGGCGAGACTCAAAATGACACACTTCCGAATTTATCTAGATATTTCGGAAAGGAATTGTTTGTTTCAGAAATGTCTAGAAAGGCTGCGAAGAGTAGCGCAACCCTGACAGCCTTGCGATATAAATAAATAAATGAATAAATAAAATAAGTAAAATAGCAATTAGTAGGTATCTATCTATTTTAATGTCACAAGGGCAGCTTAACCTGAAGGTGGTCTTCTTTCTTTCATGCAACAAACCAAGGGACGTCAACAAACAAAGAAATGTGGTCCTTACCACAATAATTATTATTATCAAGCAAATAAATAAGTTGCTTTCATTTTTTGTAGCCCACTGAGCAACAACAAATAAAGTTAATAATAATAATTGCAGCTAAGCAATGTGGCAGTGACATACATGTACACAAACACATACACTCTAATAAGAAGAAGAAGAAGAAGACATCAAACATGACAACAGATTGTTTTTTTTTAACAATGATGACAAAAAACAAAACGTTTAGAGAGAGAACTCTAAACTGATGGCTAAAGAAAATCTTTCCTCGGTCTCACAACTCACCCCGCTCACTTGCTCGCTCATCCATCCATCCATCCATCCATCCAACTCTCTCTCTCTCTCTCACTCTCTTTACATTCCAATCGGTCTCCTCCGATGACATTAGATATCTCGCAAACATAGCTCATTGCTGGAATGATCGGAATGCCAGCCAACAATGTCGAATGCATATTTCACATTCCAGCCATGATGTTAAGAGATATAATGAGCATGAGATGACCGATAGAAAATTGTAACTAGTTAATATAGTACTAGTAGTAGTAGCAGCAGGTGGTGCCTCCTCCCCTGCCCCCCCCCCCATTGTTGTTCCTCTCAGCAGTTACAAGAGGAGGGTGGCGAAGGATGGTCATCTATTGATGCCATGCTGTTTTCGGCTTCTTCCACTTTGGGAGGCTGCAATTGTATGCCATTATCTGATAGCTGCTGTTACATGTGCGCAAGAAGAAAAGAAAGAAGAAAGAAGAAGAAGCAAAGTTTAGTAAAATTTGCAACAAAGAAACGAAACAGAAGAAGACTGTTGGCAAAAACTATAGGTGCAACAACAAAGCCACTTTCTCAACAAAGAGGAATTAGTTCCCATGTGTGCACCATCTCTGCTCTCT
>CDFI01099782.1:0-13570 GCA_000826405.1 Acanthamoeba divionensis | reverse complement strand
ATTGATTGGCTGGTGACAATTATAACCAAAAGTCCGTTCGCAGTGGTCCCACACCTTGTTGAGCGGAAGGACGCGCAGCAAGCTTGGGCGTTGCGCCAATACCTGACCTTGTGGATTTCATTGAGGCTTGTTCTTCGTGGAATTAGAGCAGACAACCCAAGCCCCCCACCGATTAGAAACAAACACTGTTTGGAATTGAAACTTGAGGATGGAGAGGCGTTTTTCTTTATTTTTGTTTGGCTTGGTGTTCATGGTGGTTGTTCTCTCTGGATCGAGGGCTGATATGGTGAGGAGGTCATTTGCGACAGAGGTCAACTTTGATTTTAAGAACCTAGTGCCCAATCTTTGTCCAAACTGCCCACCCCAGGAACAGGGCTCTCTCTATCTGCTCTCCAACGAAAGACTGAAAAACTCCATCATAGTATATGATAGATACACGGATGGTAGCTTAGTTTATGCTGGAAAGTACTTGACTGGGGGTTCTGGACCAGACTTTGTTACATCACAAGAGACGTTGCAAAACGCCCCTCATGTGATGCCGTTGGGATCAGCTAACCCACTTATCCTCACTCCTGGCGAAGAGACTCTCTTGTGCGCCAACGCCGGCAGCAACGATATTACTGCCTTCGACGTGCAGCCTCATGGAGGGCTGGTTAATGTGGGCAGGTGGTCTAGTGGTGGAGTGTTTCCCTCCAGTTTAGTGCTCAACAAAGCTGGAACTATACTGTATGTTCTCAACAAGGGCGACCTTTCAAATCCAGCCACTGTGGCAGCATTTAAAGTTCAAGGAAATCAGTTATCTCCTATCAATGGTACAGATCAGTATTTCATTCTCCTTTCCTTCTTTCTTGATCACTGTATAGTTTGATTAATTGGGGTATCAGGATCAGTGCAGCATTTCGAAGGAACCTCAGGTTTCCAAATTGGACTCTCTGCAAGCCAGAAAAGACTCATAGTAACTGAACCTGATCTAGGAAGGGTGTACATCTTCACCATTGATAACAACGGTGCTCCAAAAGGTACCCATTCGTCTATTACCAGACATATGATGAAGAAGCGAATACTAACAAGTTAATGTCTAGTTAATCCGTTCGTGCTTGATCTTGCTGGTCGTAGACCCTCTGGCCTCTACACAGCCCTTAATTACATAGTCCTTACTGAGTCATCTGGTGGTGCCAACTCAGGCTCGATTGCATCTTTCTGGCTTGTTGAAGAAGGTGAAAGTGGACTGAATGGATTGAAGCAACATGTTCCTTAAATGTACTGATTGATGTTTTTGTGGGATGCAGGAGAGACAACAGTGGTGCAGCTGATAGGGGAAAGAAATCCCACACACCTGCAAGGGAGCTCATACATTGTAAGCTGGCAGGACAAGGGAATGCTTCTCTTCTCAAGCCACACAAATGACTCCATCAGCTTGGCCAGGGTGGAGGCTGCAACGGGAGTAGTCAGCTTCAATGCAGAGGAACACACATGGGTGTCTCATCCTGCTGGAAGCAGTCCCATAGACCTCGCAGTTACAAGCGATGGTAAGTTCCTTTATGCCATAGATGGAGGAACTGGCAGTGTCTCGACGTGGAGTCTTTCAGCCAAGCCTATGCTCCGCTTCAAGTATACTACTCCCATCACCCACATCAATGGAATTGTTGGACTCAATGGCATTGCTATTGTATAGAGCTCCTTTATAAACTCAATGACTATTATGATATATTTATACACATTGTGGTGGCTGGGTTGTTGTTGAAATGTGCAAGTGTGGTTTGGTACCTAATACACATTCACAATTGTGGGCTTGTTTAAAGGGGAAAGGTCAAAGGATGTAAACACAACAACAACAACAACAAAGAACAAGCCCTTCACTATTCAAGATTCAACAACAAAAGATTTATTACCATTCTGCCCCATATCAGCGAATAGACTTGATAGGCACACATTTTAACACGAAAGTGATAAAACAGAAATAAAAGAGAAGTGAGCAGCCACACACACTCACTTGGAGCTAGTTCTTGCTTTGTTTCCTCCTGGAGTATAGCGCCTTGAGAGGGCAGACGCTGCGCCCACTTTGCCCAGGAGAGCCTCCACGCCGCCAAAGACCCCTGGTCCCAGTCGAACATATGAATTCAGAGGGAGGGTATCCTTCTTTATGGTGTGTCTCTGGCTTGTGGTTGTGTCGTCCCCGGTCTCCTGCTGCTGCAGAGCCTTTGTGCGTGAGCGTGTGCCATATGAAGCAGTAGCATTGGGCTCAAGCTTCTCTTTTCTCTTCTCTGTATTCTGTTCCCCCAAGTGATCCTCTTTGGTGCTGCTTGGTTTCTTTGGTGACTTAGGGTTGGCTTTGACCTTATCTTCTTTTTTCTTTTCTGATTCGATGATATCCTTTTCTTTCTTTGTTGAAGGACTTCTCTTCCTTTCTCTGCTTGTATCCTTCTTAGTGCTCGCAGCACCAACACCGTGCTTCTCAACAGGGGGCATATCTTCTCTCCTTTCTACATCAGTCCTTTTTCCATCACCACTGTCCTCTTTTTCATCCTTTTTCTCTTTCTTCCTCTCTGAATCCTTCATGCTTGTCTTCTTCTCTTGTGCTTCTTCATCTGTAGCAATATTACTTGTTTTGGTTTGCAGGTTTTTCTTTGGAGTCATTTTAGTTGGTGATCGTAGCTTAACTTTGTTCATCCTCTTGATACAACCAGGGCAGCCACAAGTTTCCTGGCAAATAGGACAGCCATCGGCCCAGTATCTGTAAAAGAGGTACATTAATAAGTCTGTTGAACTTAATTACAGCGCGGTAGGGAGGACACAAACTTTTCAGGATGGGCTCTGAAATGCTCATAGTCAAGGCCAATATGCCTTTCCAGACATTTGAAGCAAAATCTATGGGAATCATAAAATCTACAGCCCACCCAATGGTCTCTACGCGTCTTACACCTATGGTGACGCTACTTCAGAAGAGGTGCAGAAGAAAAATAATAACAGAAGGAAAAGAGTATACCTATGACAGCTTCCAGGAGTTCTAGGGAGAGCCTTTTCTCTTTTACTGGGTTGTTCATCTTCTATTTCGTTCTGAACAGGAGGACTGGCTTTCCCTTCTCTGTGTGCCTTTTTTGTCTGCTTCTTCACTTGGTGTTTACTGTTTCCTTCCTCACCGGAATCAGTTTTGCTGGCCTTGGATTTCTTTTCACTCTGGATTTCGTCTTCTCCATCCTCTGTCCTTTTTCTTTTTTTCAATTCATTCCCACTTAACTTCTTCATATCGTCTTCCCCTTTTATCCTTCTTTTACCTGCCCTTGTTGAATGCTCCTTTGTTGACTTCTTATCGCCGCTTTGTGTTTTTGTTTGCTCTTCCTCTTCCTCTCCTTCATTACCTGGATATTTTCAAAATTATGAGTAAGAGGTCAAGTGGACAAAGAATAAGCCTGAGACAACTCACTTTGCTGCTGCTCTTGAGCAAGCTGCTCTTCTTCTCTCTTTCTCTTATTTTTGATCCATTTATCATCGAAAATCTCATAATCTGTGCTGGCCAGCCTCAGCGGAGTCTATATGGGTTATCATTTAACAATAGCAGTTAGCATTAGAAAGTTAGACAATATCACAGAGATGGTCCAACTTGCCCTGGTCTTTCTTTTCTCCCTCCCAGTAGAAGAGATTGGGGCTTCAGTTTCTTCATGAAGGTGTTTGCTTGTCTTCTCTTGAGCATGAGCAGCATTCTTCACTTGTTGTGCCCTCTCCTTCTTTGTATCTTTTTGGGGTCCGATTATGACAATTTGCCTGTGAGTATTCCCCCTTTCTTCTTCTTTCTTGTTTTTATGTTTCTTGTTGCTGCCATTGTCCCTCTTATGCTCTTTTCTTTTGTTGGATCCTGTTTCTGTTTCTTCTTCTTCTATACCATTCACTTCCTCTTCCTCCTCTTCAGAATCATCAAGTTTTGTGCCCACAGAGTGACCATAGCCCCATGCCAACTCAAGCAGATCCTCCTGTAATCACAATGAGGAACGTTAGAATATATTGAAAGGAACCTATTCCTCTTAAACAAAGATGAAAACTGTCATCCTCTCCAAGCCCCAGTGTGGGTATGAGAGTATATGACCCACATCTTTGAGTAATAGGGGAAGGTGTGGTCCCTTTGTTGTTGTGTCCACAAAGGGAGCAATCATGAAGAATTCTAACAAAGGATTGGGATCTAGGTAAGGAGGGGGTCATACAGGAAGCTCAGCTGCTCTCTGATCGTGTGGGTGATGAACATAGTGTTTATGGAGGCCGTTTCCACTTGCTGCAAGCCATTGGCGATAGACAGAGAAGAAAGAGGGATTGCTCTCGTCTTGTGGGCTCTTTTCCAAGCTTAGGGGTTGCAAGAGCACCCACAGCCTCAACGCTGCCAAAGCCTCCCACTTTGCAGCTGCTGTTGAGAGAAGTCTTTCTTCTTCATCTTCTTTGCTGTGTTGTACCAAAGATTCTGAAGCAGCTGGGGATTCATCTGATGCTGCTGCTGATGGTAACAGAGGCTCTCCAAGTTGTTCTTTTTGTGATTTAAGAAGTTGCTGTTGTAAAAAGCTGCCTGAGCTCATCCCTTGCAAGCGGACAAAGATATTCTTCAGTAGGCTGCCCCATCCAGACCTGGAGAGTGGTTCTGCTTCTCCTTGTCTACTATGCTCTTGCTCTTGTATTATGTCTTGGCCTGTCTGTGGCTGCTGCCACTTCCCATCCACCAACACGCCGCTGTCCGCTGTTGTGACCTCTGGTGACATTCCAACCACACTTCCTTTTTTGTTTTCTTCTTCTTCTTCTTTTACTCCTTCACCTTCTTCTTCCACAGCTGCCTCTATGGCTCTGTCTGTCGAGTTAGCATCTGCATCCTTAGAAGCACCAGAACTAGAGCCAACTGAACAGTTTTCATCACCGCCACTGTTCTTCCCATCTTGATGATGGGGCCTGTGCTCTGCTTCTTCTTCTTCTTCTTCTTCCTCATCACCATTTACTTTTATCTCTGCTTCTTCTGCTTCTTCTTCATTTTCATTTTCTTCCTCAGCTTCGCTCCGTTCAAGGCATGTGCGGCCCGCCTTTCGGTCCTTAGGCCTAAACTGGCTAGTTCCAGGTGCTTTGGTGATGAGAGAAGCAGCCAGGAAGATCCCAGAGAGCATCTCTGCCAAGGGCACTAAGGGGGGCCCCGCCCGGCGCTGACCCAAAGCACACAATTCCGCTGCTGAGCCAGCAGCTGAGGAGGCCGCAACGGGTCTCTGTGGTGGCGGTGGCGGTGTCGCGGCAACGGCCACACCTGCCTCAGCACTGTGCACTCCCTCTCTGTCCTTGCCACTCAATCCAATCCCACTTCTACTACTCGCCTTAGCTTGCATTACAATATATTGTGTCCTCTGAAGGAGACAACCTTTTACACACACACAATTCCACCTGGCAGCTGCTTTTTTGACTGTTTTCTTTTTTTGTTAACCCTTTCCCTATTTTTGTTCGTTTATTGCCCTCCCTCTGTTGCCGCTACCCCAATCAACCAACCAACAATTTTGCGAAGAATCTCAAGAATCGCAAAAATGCAAACTATTTTGTACCAAACAGCCCCTCCCCCCCCACGAACTTCTCCTTCTCCGTTGCCTTCAACGAATTTTTGTCCAAAGCACCAACAAGAACAAGAAGACGAAGTTGTTTGAACACACTCAGCAATCAAAGTGTGATCATCACACACACTTCGTTCTTTCTTCAATCTCTCTCGTCTGATTCTTCTTCCATCTTCATTCTACTCATGGCAAAGTGCATGTGTGGGCACATTTTGAGAGAAAGAGAGAATGTAGAATAAATAGAATGTAATTGTGGACCCCCACACACACATTCATCCATCCAACTCACATAGTTTCTACTATGGAAGAGTCTAGGAATGGCTTTGTGACTGCTTTGACCCATCTGGGGGAGCCAAAGATTTGGCCATGGTTCTTGTTCGGCGAGGCGTCGTGGACTACTTTACCGTTGCCTTCGTTCATGCCCCAATAGGCGACCAAGCCTGGCTCCTTGCCCGTTGGCCGCCTGAACATGGAGGCCTTGATCTCGTCTGGATGCAGCACGCGCGACCAGATCGACACGTCGTCTATCAGTCCATCAAAGACGCCTCCCTTGTGAACCGGTCGCCATGCTCCTTGAGTTCATAAATGAAGGCAGGCGATGTGAGAAAGTGAGAACAAGAGAGAAAGAGAAAGAGAATAACAAAGAGAGAACATGAGATGACACAATGAGCATCTGGATTTACCTGCTCCCATGGAGGATTGTGCAATCTTGACAGGATAAGTGTTTGAAAGGGTTGCCGTATCAGGAGTGGCGCTGGAATCAAACTTCCCGTTGACATAAAAGTTGATTCCTTTGGCCTCATGCTTGAAGGAGACCGCAACGTGATACCATGTACCCCGCAGCAGCTTTCTGGTGCCCCAAAAACAGTTTCCTCCAGCACACAACCTTCAATGTAAGAGAGAGCAGAGGGAGCAGAGAGAACAGAGAGACATTAGGTTAACATTTAAAGAAGCAAACAATTGTCAACAACAATTGTTGTCACTGTAGAACTGAATTGGACTCCTTCCTTTCCCTCTTCAAGATCATCTTAAGAGTGCAATCGATTACCTTAGTGCTCCCTTTCCATCGCCGGCCCTTCGCACATCAAATTCAAAGCCATCAATGACGCCTGCCTTGGCCTTGTCTATAATGCGCCCATCATTGATCATATCCAAGTTAATCCATGCCATGAGTGTATAGTGGTTCCTATACATCAAACCAACACCAGTTCCCCCCAACCCCACAACGAGTCTCAGTGCTGAAGGAAGAAGAATAAAAACACTAAAAAGAGCCCAATCTAGTTCAGTACTAACTTGAGGTCTAGAGAATCTGAGTGTGGAATGACAACAGCATCGTCAGAGAGGAATATCCTATCGTCCATTCTGTTGAACTCCAAAGCATAGGCATCTATATCATCAGAAGGTATTTCTGAAGCTGAGAAAAGAAACAAGGTTCAGTTGTTTAGAAAAATATAGTTTTAACAGGAG
Source organism: Acanthamoeba divionensis (assembly GCA_000826405.1). NCBI lineage: Eukaryota > Discosea > Longamoebia > Acanthamoebidae > Acanthamoeba > Acanthamoeba divionensis. The sequence continues at coordinate 6,542 of CDFI01099782.1, read as the reverse complement.
AATGTAATTTATGCTGGAACTATCTGTTGAATGTATGCAAACTTACAAAGGATGGGGTTTTCTGGTGACGTCTTCTTCATTTCACTAAGAGCCTGACAGAGCCTGCATTCAGCGAAGAAGACACAGTTGTCTAACAACGTTTGAAACCTTGGAGAGAAAGGTTTCTTCTTCCACTCGAAGTATTTGTAATACGCCTCATCATCCTATTTATCAAGAGCTTAGTACAAGCATCTGACTCTCTCTGCTCTCACCTCCTACGGCCCACAGACATCTCTCTTCTCCTCTCTCTTTGTCTCTGTTTCTGTGTGATAGATATTGTTGTTTTCAGGAGGAAAACAAACCTTATCTAAACGCAAAAGGAATTCTGCCAGCTCTTTAGGTGAGGCAAAATCTTTGGCATTGATGATTGAATGGTCATCTGGTGTCCATAAATCAACTGTGGTAAACAACCAAAGACAAAAACGGTCATATAAAACTTGCTTGAGGCCAAGATGTACACTTTTCTATTGCTATGAAGCGAGTATGATATGAGGGGATTTGAGTACTATTGGGGGCGCCACGGTATACTGGCACAGTGCCAGCAAAGAGGGCATTTATCATCTTTTCTGTAACATAGTCATTAACAAGGTTGTTGTTTTCAAACGCTAAGAAAAACTTGTACTCTGACAATTTTCCCATTTTAATATCCATCATTCCACCAAAACTTGTATGCCAGCCCTTGCCCTCTGGCAAGTCTGCATTATGCAAACACAATCCAAAACTGTGTGTGTGTGTGTGTGTGTGTGTGTGTGTGTGTGTTACATTCAGTGAAGAAGAAAGCATATTAGGGAGGTTAGAAACAGAAAGAACAGTTCAAGCGTCATACCTGTGCACATCAATATATTTCATGAGTTCTTTCACATAGGCCGTTCTCTCCTCAGCTCCTCCTGTTCCACAATTTGATGCCATAAAAGCCACCTAAAGCGAAGTAAACAAACGGTGGTTGTAAGATCTTTGGTGGATAATAACTTCATTTGTTGTAAGAGTAGATTGCCATGTGATGAAAGAGCTGATACCAGTTTGGAAGAGCTCTTTGGAGGTGGTGGCTTTTTTAAATCCTCAAACTCATATGAGCCCCAAGGGCACATGTATGTAATTTGAACAAGTGCGTCGTGGTGATATGTCATCTGTTTCAAGAAAGGACGTTGAAGTGTTGTTAGTTCCTCTTCATCTTTTCTAAACATGACACGTTCATTACCTTATAGTCAAATAGTTTCATATATTCTTGGTTTTGCATAAGCTTGAAATAGTGTTCCTGTTCATAGGTGTACCAAAGCCAGGGTTGGCCTTCCCTTCGCTCAGGCATAAATGGAGGTCTGTGTTTAAGTTTATTCAGTTAGAGTCATCACCATAACAAACAGTCACAGAGTCCATAGTTTTATATTATGAGGGATAGAGATAAACGTTACCTTTCAAGCCATTCGCTGTCTGTGCCATACCAGCAGACATCAAAGAGCAGGGCATCAGCAATGGTCACTTTAGTCCTATCTCTGGTGAACGTGCATGAGACAGGGCATTTTGGCTTGACGATTTGGAAGCCTGCATAGTTTGGCTTCTCAATAACCTTTTGTGAAAGAAGAAATGAGAGAGATGAAAGAAAGAAGAAAGAATACAGAGAGGAGGAATTGTGGCTCATGGTGGTGTCACTGACCTGTCCATCTCCCCAATAAAAGGGATTGCCCCACGTGTTGTCCCACATGAGGACCACTATTTCGTTTGGGTCTTTCGTGTGTGGTTGAGGTTTCAGTGCAACGGCGGTTGAAGGATCTTCCTGTGCCTGTGCCTGCGCCTCCTGTTGGCATTGAGACTGTGATTGTGCCTGCGCCTCCTGTTGGCATTGCTGTCTGACTTCCATGATCTGGTTGCTGCAGTCACAGTTGGCCGATATGCCTTCTACTGCCGCCCTGAGTGCATGGAGCAGGAGGATACATAACAAAAGAGTAAATGCCATTGTCAGCATTCAGAGAAATAAAGGGGCAATGATTCCACAACCAAAAAGAGGGCAATTTGCTCATACAGCTGTGCACATGCTTTGGTGAGATCTTCGCCTTTGTGTTGTTCGAGTGCATGCCTTTCTGATTGTTGTTGTTCTTCACCTCCACGGATGCAAACACCTGGCAGTACACCAGGAAAGTGTCTGAAGAACTCTGCCCGAAAGCTGAAATAAAAGGGAACAACAGAAACAATGAACACAAGGACCAAGAAAAAAAGGATTGTGTGCCTCATTATTGTTGTTATTTTATTCTATTCAAGGCCAGACCATCTTCTCCTTCCCCCTCTGCCTTCGTCTCTTATCTCAATACCAATATTTTTGTGACCCTTGAAGTGGTATCTTCTGGATTAATCTAGATTTATCTAGAATCAATCCGCTGTTAACGGAATCATCGTTAATATGGAAAAACCCGGTTTTTTCCGAAAGGAGAAAATGAAAACGAAAATTCAGCGTTGTGCTGAATTTTTCCAAGAATATGTTATTCATAACAGCACCTTAAAGAGGCAGCTTGCAAACATCCGGTGCAGCGAAATGTCTGGGACTGAGCTGAACAAGGCCCAGAGTGTTTTTTTTGCAGACAGCCAATAGGCGAGTTGCATAGATTTGGTTACCGAAGGCACAAAATGGCACCAAGTAATAACATTCTCTTCAAAAGAAAGACCAGCACGAAGACGGCTGCGTGTGGAGGACGAGGAGAGCACTTGCTGCTGTGGCCAACAACAAGAAGCGCTGCCAGGGTTGGTCTTTTCAGTGCCGTGCCGCCGTTCTCTGAGCTACTTTGCCATTCAAGGGGCACCGCCCTTCCTTGGCCGGCGCAGGGTGAGCGCTGATCCAGCCGGCGAACTGGTTGTGCTTGAGGGGAAATGGATATTGCCTCGTTGCTCTGCTCTTCTACAAATGCACAAGAGCTTCTCACGGTAATGGTGCCTTGCACAGAGCCGACACCGGCAAGTGCAAGCTCACCCGGCCACAGTGCCTCGCCGGGGAACGGTCCCCCCTGCCAGCTGCCTTTCGAGGAGCACACGCGCAGCCTCTTGCCTGAACTTTACGCAGCTTTACCGCATGAACTCGAGGAGGAAGCAGAAGACGAAGACCCAAATGAAACCAGCTCGGCCGAGCGGAAAAGATGCACACAGCCTGCCAGTGGTACAAGGACGGCAGCAAGCAGAATCCCTCTAGCTCCACTGACACGAAGTCAGTGGGGTGAACTTATAAGCGCGCTGCCCCCACTGGACCGCCTTCTCGAATATTACAATGACACTGCACCACCACAACCTCTGGCAGCGCCACTCAAAGAGGCTGTAGCGGCGCTACGGCTTTGGGTCTTATGCCAACCCATATGTTTGCAGAGCCCAACTTCGATGAACAACCCACCACTTCATACTGTATTTTCTCAATGGCTGCAACAACAGCAAGCCTCAGAAAGCATCGTAAAGAGCTCTTGCAAGCAACCCGGAGGAGAAACACCGGTCTGTATTGGAACCGTTGCTCTATTTGTCCTCTACACACACTAACCATTGGAGGGGGCAATACAATAGTCGGAACAGGTTGACCTTTTGCAGCTGGCATGGGGGCACGCTGGACAGCTCAGAACAATTGAGGCGGCTCTCGGCGCAACTGCAAGAATAACGAAGGAAGAAATTTTGACTGGGAACGTGCATGTTCCAGCTGGAATCCAAAGTGTCCGCAGCAGCAACAACGGGCAGTGTGGCGTACTGTTGCCGCACCTGAAGCAAAGGGTACGTTGAACCAGAAGATGCCATTTCAAATGCAAAATGTGAGGAATTGTCGACACTAATATAAGTGTCAAATTAATCACATGAGATCTGCTCCCAAACGTGACCTAACAATGAACAAACTAAAAACAGACAGGGTCACCAACAAGTTTTGTCTCTGACAACGGCTACCAGCGGAAGGACAATAAGCGCAAACGGGAATCCGACGACGAGTTTAAGGGCGATGCACATACGCCCGCAACTTTGAGGAGACCAAGGACCAGGAACTCTGCCAAGCAGCTCGAACAAGAGCTGCTTGAAAGAGAAAACAGAGAGAAACAACTCAAGGGTGAAGTACCAACAGACCATGAAAGCGATTGTAACATGACAGAGAGGAGTATTGAGGAGAGTAAAGAAACAAGTGAAGAGGACGAAGTTGATGAAGGTAAGAAAAGTAATAGAAACAGTGGGAAAGGGAAAGGAAGAAGAAGAGGCAAAAGAGCAAAAGGCCGCGGCACAAGATCCACAGACAAAATTCCCAAGTCCCGCCCAAGACGACCAGAAAGCTGTCACAGGTATGCGTTGAAATCCCAAGTTAATTTGGCATCATTATCATTTGGTTCTCATTAATGTTACAATGTTAATGCTAAACAACAACAAAAACAAAGGTGTAAAAACAAGAAGGACTACTGGATTGAGTGTCCCCTCATTGATGTGCATAGATATTGTAATGGATGTGTTGAAAGACACTTTTCTATCGATTACGATGACATTAGGGCACATCCAGAAAAGTAAGTCACTGGATTCACATTGGCAATGACCAAATGGTTCCATGGGACTGACTGTCTATTTAGGTATTGGGGCAGTGGGTGTCCCATCTGTAAACTGACCTGCCCGTGTGCTGGCTGTTCACGAAAGAAGAGGGAAGCAGAAGGCTCAAAGAAGAGAAGCAGAGAAGAAGAATGTACAGAAACACAAAACACGGAAGTTGAAAAGAAGGCAAAAGAAGAACAAGATGAGTACTCCCACTCCAAAGAGGAAATGAAAGAAGAAACAGACGTCGAGGCCGAGAGTGAGACCGAGACTGAGGTAAAGAAGACCACAAGGAAGGTTGAGGCCACTGAGAAGACCAAACAATATGCCACTCGTTTTCAAGCAAGGAGTGCACAGAAAAAGGAAAAGTTGAAAAGGTAACAATGCTTCATGTCTTCTTCTTCTTCTTCTTCTTGCCATGTTCTTGTTGTTCACTCACGAAATCGATCTCTCTCTCTCTCTCTCTCTCTCAAAAATATGATCATGTAGTGATGCATTGGAGGCAGAGAGAAGCGCCACCGCCGTGGATCCTGAGGCACTCCTCGGCACTCTGGGAGCAGCTAACGCCCTGTCCAGGCGCTATCCTCTGTCCTCACCAAAGGGAAAGGCCAGAACCAAGAGGCTCACCTCACTTTGATTGTGTAAAAAATAGAAGAACAATAAATGAATGAATGAATGAATGACGAATGAGCTCAGCCTGAGCCAATGCCCTTCATTTCAAGAACTAACTAACACGTTTTAGTCAGTGTCAGGCGCTGACTCCAGTGGTCTTGCTTGATTTGAGCTGTAAAAAGTGTTGTGATAAAGTGTTGTGGAGAGGGGGGGGGGAAATTGTGGCAACACAATGCAGCATTCGTGGCGGGCGAAGTGCTCATCTAACAGGGAGCTTGTTTCTGCGCTCAGATGTAAGTGGTGCCTCCCCCTAGTTGTTGAATTTGGAACACTTGTTTTGACATCTCTTTCTTTTTCACAGCCTACAACATTATACAGTCTGATGTAGTTGAGTCAGTGATGAGATCAGTGGACAGAGGCCACTTCTCCGTAGATCATCAACATGCCTATGTCGATCAACCACATGGAATTGGCTCAGGTTCTCCCCTTGCCCTCCCCGCCCCCTCACGTCTCTCGCTCACAAGATGTTCAACCAGGCCAAACTATTTCTGCTCCTCACATGCACGCAATGTGCCTTGAACAACTGAAGGGGCATGCAGTGCCAGGGTACCTTACCTCCCACAACCACACAGGCAGAGCAGAGAGGAAGAGATGGGGTACAGACTGACTTGAGCATTGACTACATTCAGGGCAAAGGTACTCGATGTCGGTTCAGGGAGTGGTTACCTGTGTGCATGCTTTGGGTTGATGGTTGGAGAGAAAGGCAAAGTGATTGGTATTGATAGACTACCACATTTGGTGGGTTGGGGGATTGCAAACATAAAGAAAGATCAACCAGACCTGTTGGAAAAAGGTGCACTTCTCCATTCATTCATTCATTCACATCTTGTGAGACTTTGCTTATGTGTAAGCGTTTTTGGATAGGAATTGTGGAGCTGCGTGTGGCAGATGGCTGGAAAGGAGTGGAGGACCAAGCCCCCTTTGATGCAATTCATGTTGGTATGGAATCACAAGCTTCTAAGTTTTGTTTCGCTGTAATGCCAAACAATCTCTTCCATTTTTCTGTCCTTATATAGGTGCTGCAGCTGCCAGCCTTCCAACAGCCTTAATCGACCAACTGAAGGTTGCTATTAATCTTCATTTGTTTTTGTTTTTTGTTTTAAACAGTTTATTTCCTCTCTGATTTGAAACTAAACAGGAAACTTCTTTTCCATGTCTCTTATTTGCAGGTTGGAGGGAGATTGATAATACCAGTAGGAGAGGAAGACCAGGAGCTTTTGCAGATAGACAAACATGAAGATGGCTCTGTGACTGAACAGAAATTGCTGGCTGTGCGCTATGTGCCCCTTGTCAAGGGAATTGCCAAATAA
>CDFI01099771.1:0-14402 GCA_000826405.1 Acanthamoeba divionensis | reverse complement strand
ACACACACACACAGAGAGAGAGAGAGAGAGAGAGAGCAGAGAGCAGAGAGCAGAGAGAGAGAGAGAGATAGAGAGAGATAGAGAAAGCAAGGAAACGCACACACTCTTTCACATACACACACACACCGCACGCACACACACACACACACACAGAGAGAGAGAGAGAGAGAGAGAGAGAGAACGGAGAACATACCTGCGGCAAGTGCAGCTATGGCCCGCCCAGAATAAATGCTGCTCTCACCACTTCTTGTGAGGTCAATCTTATAACGCCTGGCGAAATGCTCCGCCTTCTCAACAAATCTCTCTGTCCTTACCAAACCTGTGTACACACAGTATTATTTTGTTAACAAATTGGCGCTTTTATGAAGATATGTTGTGGCACACAAAGGTGGAAAGCATACCTGGCCACAAACTCACGGCTGTGACATTGTGGGCTTTCAAATCATGAGCCATGTCCTTGGCCATTCGGTCAACTTAAGGAGAAAGATCAACATATTAAACACAACAAAATTGATGGATATAATGCTTCTGCCTATTGCCACTAGTTACCTGCTGCCTTTCCAACACCGTAGGATACCTAATGGACAAATAAATGGATAAATGAATGATTCACTTTGCCACATTTAATAAATAACAAGGCTGCAACGTCACATACATTGAAAAGATAATTCTTGCCACCAACGGATGAGATGTTGACGATAAGGCCCGACTTCTGGGTGACCATGTGGCGGGCGGCCAAGCACGATGCTACGTAGTGGCTGCGCAGTCCAACTTTATGGCATGCATCCCAATAGGCCTGCAATATACACTCTGTTTAGAATGTTCATAAGCTCTCTCTGCTCTCTCGTGTGTGTGTGTGTGTGTGTGTGTGTGTGTGTGTGGCCATGTGGGCCTTGGTATGACAGTGGGCTCTGGGGAAGGGAGAGAAAGAAATAGATATATATACCCAGCCTTGCTCCCAAAACGGTTGCGTGGTTCTAACAGAGTCTTCAGGTGTCATGAAAGCGTTATTGACCAACACATCAATGCGGCCTACTTGTGCATGGGGTTACCCGCAATGTTGTTAGCGATCAAACAGCAAAAGGAACGGGACCGCTCCGTTTCATCTCACACAAACCTTGCTCACTAATGACCCTTTGAATCAATGCTTCGATTTCCTAGAGAGAGAGAGAGAGAGAGAGAGAAATGGTCAGAAAGTTTGACCAGAGAGATATCACAAAACATTAGTGCATGCATGAAGTCGCAGGGAGGGGCTTTCAGAAAGTGAAGACTTGAGATGAAAGTGTACCTCATCATTGGAGTGGTCACATTGCACAGCTATGCCTTTGCCACCTGCTTCTGTCACCTGCACATAAAACAACCACATATGTGAATCAGCAAGCGATCAAACAGAACAGATGGGTCTAGATCATTAAACCAGTTCAGCTGTTTCTTGCACAGTGCCAGGAAGAAAGTGGGTCCCTTCTGTGACTGTCCTGCCTTTAAGCATATTGTTGTTGATTTGATTATTGGCACCTATCTAATTTTTCTTACATAATAACATAATGCCAATATCTAGAAGTAGATAGGGTTTTGCCTGTGACATAGACAGTGGCGCCAGCCTCCCCCAGACCAATTGCTATGCCCTTGCCCACACCTGCATGAAATTAACAGCTTGTTTAGATCACAGCACTCGTAGAAAGCTGCAAAATCAAGCGTGGTGGAAACTGAAGAGAGGAATGACAGAGCTACCTCTTGATGCTCCTGTGACTATGGCGATTTTTCCTTCGAGCAGCTTACGGTTGGGTCTCCACAGCCATCTTCGTACTATGGGCCTCAACGTCCAAAATGCAAGAAGCAAAGCCCCCCCTACCACCAGAGTTTTCTTTTGTTGGGCCTCCACGTTTGGGCTCAAATGATTACAGATCCAACCATAGCACGCAGCTGCCATCGCGCTCTCACTCAGCACCGAGAGATCTCTCTTTTGATCTTACTGCCCCCCCCCCATCCCAATATTTATAAAACACAAGGGATAATTTGATTGTGTGTGATGGCTTTCATTCCTTTGCGTTCCTTGTGCAAGAGTGTACAAGATCTTCTCTCCCATCGTCGAGAGAGGGAAAGAGAGCTACTGTTGAGGCATATTGCACGGGTCCTGCTTACTGCTTCTACCTCTTGCTCCTCCTCTCTGTCCTTTTCTTTGCCACTGCTGGTGCTGGTGCTTGGGCTGTTGCTGCTTGTGCTCTATTCCCAAGCCTTCCAATGGAGTTGCTGTTATCTTTTCTCTTCTGCTCTTGACATCAGAGGGTCTGCTTCTGTTTCTCCTCTTGGCACTTGTTCTCTCTCCTGCTGCTGTTTCCTCTTGAACAACGCCTTGAAGACCTGCCACGGTTGGTGCACTGTTGATATCTTCATCTCTGCTGCTATTGTTGTTCGCTCCATCATCGACTAGAATGACACTTATTTTTCCAAGCGTGACTGGAGAGCTCTCTCCATCCCACACCACTTCGACACACTTCTCCCTCACCAGAATGACTGTTCCCTTTCTGTTTTTCTTATTTGTGTTCAGCATGACACAAGATCCCACAGTAAAAGGTACTGCCTCTTGGTTTGCTTTCTTTGGTTTATAGACTGTTCTATCCTTGACGTGACTTTTCTTCTCCCTCCAATTCTCTTGCTGGTTTCTATCTCTGGCTGTTATCTGTTTCTCACCTCTCCAAGATGGTGGCTTTGGCCTTGTGCCTCTTTTAGCTAATGAAGACTCTATTTCCTCCCACTGGTGCTCTATTTCAACTTCAATGTCTTCATCATCTGGTGGGATCTGAGTTTCATCACTCTGTCTGTCTAATAGCTCATTCCACAGAGAATCTACCAACCGTTGTTTCTTGAGTCGGTCTTTCTTTACCACAAGCTGAATACAATCCTCGAAATGCAAAAAATTATCATGCCCAGAGGAAGAAGCTAAAAGTTTCTTATCCAAAGTGAGAACTTGCATTATTGATTCTAACAGCAGCTTACTTCTCTGCTTGTCGCAATGAAGAACTGCACTAAAAAAGGCCTCCGTAATGGTTTCACGCAACTCCAAGATGGCAAGCAGAACAGAAGGGTGGATGGGAATAGGAAGATCTATCGTCTTTTTGTTTGGCAAAAGGATGCCCACTCCAAAGAATTTGGTATCTGTCAAAATTTTTCCATCAACTGAAAGCATTAGCATAAGCGAAGATATTATTCCATAGTCTTCTGTAGGCAACAACGTGATTCGGTTTGCTCGGATGGATCCTCTGGACATCATGGTAAAAGAGGAGGCCACACCGTAGATCATGAACTTATTCTTCTCTTGGGCTCTCTTCTTCTTTTTCTTCTTCTTTTCTAGCGTTACACCTTCAGTCGGATTGATGCTGGCCGAGGAGGGACAAGGAGTACGGCTTGCTCCCAACGAAAAAATAGCAGAATAAGAGTCGATGGTAACTGAAATCTTCTGTAAAGAATCAAACTTGGCCCATTTGATGGAGGATAAAGCAACAGGATGAGTTAATTGCACCACATTTCCATTCATGTTGTGATCCTCTTCTGTTTCACTTATCGTATTCTTCTGAATATTTCTATCTTTCCAGTCAACTGTGTTTGCCCTTGTATCTATCTCAATCTCTCCCCTAAGAGTTTGAAACAGATGCCTCAGTACTCGCATTCCTATCGGAGGATTATAGAGATAGAACTCTCTGGGTTCTGTCTTCTGTTCTTTCTTCTCGATGCCAACAGTTTCTCTAAAATTTAGCGCTAAGAGGGTATCTGATTCCTGGTTGAGCTGTTCTTCATTCTGACCTTTCTCTTCCTTCTTCTGTTTTACAACTTTAGTCTTCCCGACTGCAATACCTGCTAGGTCTTTTGTGAATAAACCGCACTCCGTTTCCACAAGTCTTAAGTACGAAGGCAAGTACTGTGGAGAATGAGCTCTCAGCGTCATAATCATCGTATTGCGAGGGTCCAAATTCTTCTTCACTGCAGCAAATCCCTGCTTTTCAAGGAATGTTTCTTCTGGTGCAATCGTGACTGTCCCTTGCATCAGATTCATAGACAAGCTGTGGCACAGCACAAACTTCAAGAATAATACCTTCTGGGAGTCCAAAGAGAGTGTGGATTGTCTATAGTTCTTAGCATGCATGTCTTGCTTCTTTCCCAAGAAACAAAGAGGAAGCAACTCTTGCTGATGTGTAGAGGAAACTCTGGACAGCATGGATGATATCTCAGAGATAAGATTGCACAGCTTACGCATCCTCTTAAAATGAACACCGTGCCTATCGGTCCATAAACGCATTATTCTATTCTTCTCTGAAGTTCCATCTCTTTGTCTGGCAATGTTTACTTGGCGAAGCATTCTCATATAACTCTCCACAAGCCTTACAACTGCAATTGGATCTGAATGAGTATCTCTATCAAACTGTACTCTGCCTTTCGTTGTTCGTCCTACTAGAAAGAGGTAATCTGAATGATTCTCCACAACCCTCGGATGCGGTAAGACGAAGACATCCTCTAGAGACAAGGAGGCAGCCATGACAATAATATGGGACAAACAGAAGCCTCCACAAATGAGAGAAAAGGCAATCATCTTGCTCAAATTCATGTCCATTGGCAAAGCTGAAAGGAGGCGACCCAACTCTGTCACTACCGCTCTATCAACTTTGTCCTCGTTTGAGACGGTATCATCAGCCAATTCGTCGAACATACGTATGGCAACATCCTGTATTTTGTATTCTTGGAAAGAACAATGTCAATACATGGTGTTTAATATAGTAACACAAAATGCTAATACCGGAATCAGAATCTGAAGCTGAATTCTGCTTGAATGCAATAGCTTGAATATCCAGTAGTTCTTCAAAGGCTTTGTCAATAGATTTTAGTTTAGGAGGCTGAAGGGCCTCAGCAAGGGCCGCGCGGGGGTCCCCTAACGGCGAGTCCCTTGTTTCGCTGAGCACTATAAACATAACAAACATAACAATACAATTAATAAAAAGAGTAGATGAATCGTTAAAGAGTTGCCATGTGAGACCAAAGAGAGAGCAGAGTATGGTTGCCTTTGGCGGTGGGCTACAGGGAGGAGAAGATTTATTATATATACCTTTTAGTTTTAAGAGTGTAGATGCTAGAGAGATGCGAAGTATCTCAGGAACATCATAATCGGGCAAGTGCTGCTCATAGGTACTAAGAGAATACATTCGAAAAACCACCCCAGGGAAAAGTCGTCCCGCCCTACATCACCAATAACGCAGCATAAACCCACAGCAACAAGGAAGGAACGTAAGCTGCCTATGGCAATGCAACGTGAAGTTGTAAAATAGGGATGATGGATCCTTGCCTGCCCGCACGTTGGCGCGCTGACGCTTTGGACACCCATGTCTTTTGCAACCTTGGGCAGTTAAATTGTAGACTTTGCTCTATCTGCTTGTGATAACCGAAGTCAAATACGTAGCGTACCTGCACAGTGAATGAAAACGTTAATTGTAACGCCATCGCGATCAGTACATCACTTGCTGAACTTACCTGGGGAATGGTAACAGATGATTCAGCGATGTTGGTGGCAAGAATAATCCTTGTTACGCCAGGAGGTATATCAGAAAATATTATCATCTGTTCTTCTCTGTCCATCAAGGAGTGCAACATACGCAGATCCAATGATTGTTCTTTCTGCTCTTTGGTGATCTGGTTTGTTTCATCAAATGCTTCAAACATTTCCTCTATTTCAAATATTCCGGGTAAGAATATTAGCGCACAGTTTCCTGTATTGCTATGCTGGTGGTGCTTGATGATGGAACAGCACACTGACACAACAATTTCAATCATTGTGTCCATACTCTGTACGGCCTTCCTCTTGGCAGCTTCACCCATGCTGTATGAGAGCCTCTGAAGAGATGCCTGAGAAAAGGGAATTGGAAAGGCTTGCACTGCAGGGCTCTTCCAAATATCTTCCAAATAATATATCTCAACAGGAAACCTCTGCACGCCAACAAAAATTGAATCTGGTGGGCTTACAGGAACGAAATAGTTTGCAAAAAGCTCTGTGTTGAAGGTTGCTGACATTAAAATGAGCTTAGGCATATCTGCACGAGAAGCAGCCTGAGAATCGCTTGAAAGAGACAGCAGACGCTTCACCACAAGATAGAGCATGTCAGCCTCTATGCTTCGCTCATGAATCTCATCTAAAATAAGATGTGTGCACGAATAGATATAACTTGGCTTGTGAAGCAACTTGTGAAGCAACCAGCCTGGAAAAGATGAAAGGATAGGATGATGAGTTAAAAAGTGGGCCAGATAGTGAGAAAAAAATCTGCAGGCATTTTTTTGGTTTTGACCTGATGTTACGAATGCCATCTGCGTATTATTCCCAACTTGCTTCTCTTGCCCAATCTTATAGCCCACCGTTTGTCCAACGCTTTCGTCAAGTTCATGTGCAACGCGTTTGGCAAGGGATATTGCAGCAATACGCCTAGGCTGGGTAATGACAATATTTGCTCTTGTTCTATTTCTGTGTGTACGTTCGAAATCCTATTTGAAATAATCTGTCCATTAGTTTGCTCAAACTTATAAATAAAATAGTTAAGCACCCAAATACAAACCTTTAGAATCATACGTGGAACGCGAGAGGATTTTCCACATCCAGTATCGCCTTGAATGACTGTGACTTGCTGTGACCGCACTTGTGTGATGATAGCATTTTCATGCATGTCTATAGGCAGGTCCAACTGAACAGCCGAAGAGGTCGCACTGGCGGCAGTAGGAGATGGGGAGGGAGAAAAGGCAGGAAAAGGGAGTGCCTGAGGAACTGGCGAGGGAGGGAAGGTGGCAGTAGGGAGTTGGAGAGCCAATGGCATAGCGGGAGTGTCGAAGCGAAATACTTCATACACAGCTCGTTTGATGCTTTCTAAATGTTTTGAGATAAGCTGTTTGAGAGAGTTGTGGCTTGTTTTTTCATTCGGATTCAAATGCGTTATCACTATTTCCGTTTGCTCAATTAAAGTCGTAACCATTTCCACATAGTCAGCAACGGAGGGCAGCGATGTCGGTCGCTTTCTACGCTCAAACGATTCGATAGTCCTCAACAATAGATAAAACAGTGGCCCATGAAACAAGGTATGGGGTGGCGATTCAGGCAAGACTTGATTATCAACAACACCAAGCAATCTAGACAAATTGTTGAGTTTATCCAAGACGGTTTGGTAATGACTGGCAAAAGTTACTGTCTTGATATGAGGCATAACTCCACATGTGCGAATGATCACATTAGATTCATGAAGCGCTTTACCATTCTCACAATCTTGGGGAATAGAATCGAAAGCAGAAAGGATGATGACAGACAAGATAGCTGCATCAATATGCTTCTTGCATATAGGATAATGGTAGAATATATAGGATCCTATCAGACTGCGACATGCAAGCACCAGAAAACGATAACAAGGTTCCACACTAAAAGGGAAATAATGGCCATACAACATGATGGATTCGCTTCGTCTATCTCTATCTATTTCCTGGGCTTCAGAAAGGGGAATGGTATAGGTGACCGATGAAAAGGAGTGGATTGGATAGCATAGGAAAGAAAGGCGCTGTTCCAAAGGTAACGACAAGACAGTTATCGGGTTCAATTCACAGGATTCCAAAGAGTAGAGGGGCAATTCCAAGTGGTTATCTATCTCTTCCTCCACGTATTGTGCCCCACGCTTCAGATACTCAACAACTTTTGTCCTTCCCAAAAATAAGTATAAAGCAGCCGACAACTTTCTTCCAACATGAGCAGCGCTTGGCGCCCTCGAATCCAAACTTTCGACAGGAACTGGTGTGAAAGTTCTGCCTTGCTTAATTACAGCCAAAGAGTGAGATGGCAGCAGATCCCTCTTTATATGTTCATGAAAATAGAGCATTTTGGCGTCATGCTCCTCTGGTGCCTTGTCGTCACCTTCCATAAGGATAATAAGATTTAAAGTCAGGAATAGCTTTAAAAAATACACGTAAGCACATATAGCTCAAACTGTGTTTACAATAATATAGATACCCAAATAGCCATATATTTGTCTGCTAAAATGTATTGCTTGCCTGAATTCTGGATGGGCATCAAGTAAAGGCTGCAATGCAGGAATATCCTCCAAAGGCAGCCCCTTTTGCATTAACAAAAACTCTACCATTGAATCGAGCCATATCTTTTCTTTACTCATACTAATAGTAAAAAAAAGGCAGTCAAATAGAGAAGAAGAAAGAGATTATGTAAGGTAAAGAAAGGTACATCTTGCGTAAGAGAGCTTTGATTTCATGTTCCAGATGCTTTGTGTAGTCATTTCCTGCCATCGCAGCCAGTTCAGCCAGCTGATGGGGCTCTATTCCCAGTACACGTGCAACCAGATCCGACGTATAAACGTGGCATGTAATTCTGCTGCGCTCTGCATAAATTAAATGTTAGCATGCCCAAGACTTTCTTCTTTGTTAACGAAGTGAGACAGAAATGAAGGCGCATTTGTGTCGTGTCGTGTCGTGTCGTGTCGTGTGTTAGATAGAGCAGAGACAATAAGGTGTGTCGTTTGTTGTGTTGTGTTGTGTTGTTTGTTGTGTTGTGTGTACCTTCTTTGCTTGGTGGATGGAATACGACGCTAGAGAAAGGGATGTATCGTATTCCACTGGTGATGAAAAAGTCGCTGTCCTCAGACATAATCGCAAACACCTGCTGGTCCTTCCTTGCATCAGCGTATAGATCAAAGTCTGCTTCTCCAAGGCACCTTTTGATGTGAAAGATCTCCACATTAGAAAGATTACAGTACACCACAGATGCGATGGGATTAGATGTTCACCTGATGACTGTGGCACCAATGCTTTTGAGCGAATGGATGACCTGCCACTCGAAGAGTGGTGCAAACGGCAGCTGATTAAAGCAGTTGAGCATTTTGAGTCTTGTGAATCTCTTATGGTTGCTGTTGTAATTGTTATTGCCATAATGAGCCAAGTACTCATTCAAATAGGAGATTGCATTCAAACGCTGATTCTTTCTTGCGATCCTCTCTGCATCTTTGATGTCGTCCCTTTCATCTCCAGAAGCCCCATCGAAGTAATACACCAGCCTAATGCCAAGATTTGCAAAGGTGTTGTGAATTTGTGTCACGTGGTTGGAAATGGTGGCATAGTCGGGAAGCAGCAGTTGATTGATGGCCGCCCAAGGATTGGATTTCAAAAGATGGCTTTGGACGAAGGATAGGAGCACGCTGATCCCATCAACCAGAATCGTGAGCGGAATCTCTGTTGTCCCTTGATCGATTGCCAATTGGCCAAGGTCCAGAGACTGGGCAAAGCCAAGGCTTGTGAGAAATCTTGTGAGCCCTTTGACTCCCATTTCAGCTTTCGTTTCCAACTTCTTTTGTTAATCCAAAACAATCAACAGAAATTTAAAAACATAACTTTTTTGTTTTTAAAGTCCGACGCAAAGATGATAATAACTTTTTTTTTGTTAAATATTTGACAGTTTAAAGAAAGATAAGAAGAGACAAATAATAATAATAACAACAACAATAAGAGAATTACAACACAAAGAGATATGACAACAAAGAAAAAGAAAAAGAAGAGAAGAAAGAGAGAGAGAAGAGCAGCATGGCGCCAGAACCTTCTCTCCTCTCTCTCTCTCTCAGTCCTCTGTGGTAGCCATCATGGGCCTTCTCTGAGGCTTCCTCTGAGGTCTTCTCCGCTGGGGTCCCATAGGTCTGTCCTTGGTCAAGTGGGAAGTGATCGCTGTCTCTGCTGTGGCCGGCGGCGCCTCTGCAAGGGACGACGACGACGAGGCCGCCGCCGCCGCAGGGCTACTCGAAGAAGGCTTCGGCGGAGGCACTGGCTTGTTGCTGTTGTTGTTAGCCGACTGTGGACGAGGAGGTATGGGCACCAGCTTGATGGGCGCTGGGACTGACGCAAAAGGCTTGGAGGCTCGGGGAGGCGGCACTGGAGGGAACTTCTTCTTGTTGTCGAGCTGAGCGGAGGCGGCGTCGCCTCCTTCTTCATCGATTCCCATAGAGGATATCTCGCCTGTGGCCACTTGGGTGATGCTCCTTTCTTCGTATGGCGCCGCTGTCTTGCCCTTTTCATCGCCCTCCTCGTCGTCTGTTGAACTGGATCGTTTGTCTCTTGGAGAGACTGCAAGCTGGCCCTTGAGAGAATAGTAAATGGATTCCATCTTGTCGAGCAGGTTGTCATAGATGAAGTCCACCAGAAAGCCGAGTGAGCTCTGAATACCAACTGCCATTTCTCCTGCTATCTCTGACGCAGCGCTCTTGGCCAAGATCTTCACAACGAGGTCTCGAGGTATCACGTCTTTGGTTGATTGGAGAAGCTCATGTTTAAGTTTTTCCACAGCCTCTCCACTCAAAGACTTGAAGGTTTTGGTTTGATCTATCACTTGCAAAATCAACTGCTCGTGGGTGCTCGTTAGAAAAGGCATTAACTGGCTTGCCATTTCTCCCAGTTTAGATGAGATCTCATCCGTCATGGCTTGCAGTACCTCCTCCTGCAGAGACCATTCAATTAGAATGAAAAAGTAAAGCAGCGGTGAAAACTTCGATCGAAATACCTGAATACGCTGCAAGTTGAATATTTGAGTGTCAATTTCCTCAGCGTCTGTGAGCACGTCATGTTCATTTGGAAGGTCATTGTGAACAATTGCTTTAATCCTGTGGCGCAGCTTGTTGATTTCCTCTCTCCCTCCAGTACCCTTTGCGACACAAAGAAATTGAAGTGAGCATTGATTACAAACGATATATCGGAGTTGGGTATCTACCAGCAAGGCAAGATTTTGGCTTCCCTCATTTAGGGAGACTGAGAACTTCGGAGATTGATTGCGAGCTAGTGATGCTGAGATCTGATCGATTACTTGCTGGACTTCAACAATACCATGTGCCTTAAGTGAATCACTGATGTCCAACACAGGAAGGGGCATGCTTGACAGCACATTGTTCCTCTCCAGTCCAGTAGCAAAGCCGATGAATCCTGTATCATTAAAGCTATTAATTTTGGGAGGTGACTTAATATCCAACAACAGTTATACCTGGAAGACGTGTAGCATTCCTGTCCCATGTGAGACGCTTCAGCTTTCTGTTTGTTTGTAAAACCTTTCCTAAAGCTACCCCTCCTGAATATTAAAAAAGTGGTGAGCATCCTTTCTTGCTAATTGTGTGAGATTCGAATAGCAGGACACCTTTATCCCCAATGTTGTGCCCACTGATGTCAAGCCCTGTGATCGAATCATTGGTAGCTAATGAATAGATAAGAGGGATGAGGTCTGCTTTCAGTTCATAGTCAGACCTAGAGGCTGAGATGTCCAATTTTTCCAAACTCACTTCTGAGGAGACGAACTCAATCAAATTGTCTATGGCCACTCCCCTAGACTTAGTCCTAGCCTTGGTGAAGTTGTCACATAGTTTCAATTCTTTGATGCTTCTGTTGTTACAGAGACCTTCTGCAAGAATAGACATGCCCTCATCACCAAACTCATTGTTAGAAAGATCTAACACTTCAATGCTTGAGAGTTCAGGGGCAAGACCAGCAATCATGTTTGCTCCTAGGACACCTGTAGAAGCCAACGCACAGTGAATTAATTAAATCAATACAATTTTCTTATAGTCTCCAAATACTAGCAGAAAAGCGCTTGAAGTACCTAATTTGTTATCTGCGAGGTCCAAGTAGAAGTTTGTGAGATATCTATTTCCAACGATCCCTTTGATCAGGTCTCTCAGTGTGTTGACTGGAATGTAAGTTTCCTTGAGGCGAAACTCTTGCAACTTAGAGCAGGACTTGATAAAGTTTTTCAGCACAGGGCCTAATTTTGAACCACATTTGTTGTGGGATACATTTAACTTTTCCAATTCCACACAACCCAACATTGCTGCAGCCAAAATGGTCTCTACGTTTGAGTTCGTGTTGGCTAGGTTCAAGTGCTTAAGGGCGTTGGGACTAGATAGAAATACGCTGAGAGCAGTAGAGCCATCATTGTCCAACTTGTTTGCAGCCAAATTAAGCACGGTCAGGGTTCTAGACAACTCTACATTCTTTTTCAGTGCATTACAGAATAGAGACATGCCCTTCTTTGTACCATCTCCTCCCGAGATATCAATAATACTCAATCCATGGTTCATTCCACCTATCGCATTACCTGAATGAAATGAGTAATAAGGTGAGGAGAATGAATAAGGCTGGGTAAGCTTGAGAGGAAATTACTCAAAGAAGTGATCGCTCCATCTTTAATAAGGTTGTTTGACCAATCAATGGTCCTCAATGCACAAGTCCTGTTCTTTGCAATGGCATTTCCCATCTCCTCAAAAGTGGAGGAAGACGGACAATCCACTTTGGAGAGGACAAGTTCTTCTAACTTGCTGTTTGTGCCCAACATATCCGAAAGAACTATTACAAAAACAAATATGGAGAATTAGTAGAGCACATCAACGGAAAACAACCAAGTATGAACTAACCTTTCATGGCTTCTTTATCTAGTTTGTAGTCACGAGCAATAAACGCAACAAAGTGAGTATTGTAGTGTAAGGAATCCACAAGCACTTTAAAATCTTGGGGTGTAACGGGCTGTTCAAACTCCCTGTTCAATCAAGGTATGTCAGATGGAAAGAAGGTGAGAATCAATGACGTCGATAAAATGTACTTCATGTTAAATTCCTTGACATGGTTGGCGGGGAGTAAGTTA
Organism: Acanthamoeba divionensis; assembly: GCA_000826405.1. Taxonomy (NCBI): domain Eukaryota; phylum Discosea; order Longamoebia; family Acanthamoebidae; genus Acanthamoeba; species Acanthamoeba divionensis. The sequence goes on along the minus strand of CDFI01099771.1, from coordinate 1,717 downwards.
TCCATGTCCCAGCAGATATCTGCTCGAGCTGGGATGCCATAGAAGTCGCACAAGGCCTGGTATGTCCCAGAAAAGCCACCACATGATTTTGCCAACAAAGCTTGAGCTGTGGAAAGGCATCAAAGTCAGCAACAAATCAAGTGCTCCTTCTTGCCTGTAACAAATAGAGGGGAAGGTACTGGGAGCAGCTATCTCTTTGAGGCGTGTTTCCGGTTCTACTGACACCTTGAATCTGAGCGATGTTGGCACGTTAAAGAAGTTGTCCTCGTATGATCGCAGGACAGCAGAGACGACTTCATCAGAAGGGCAAGACATCAAAACAACTGATGCCGTCTTAAAAACCAACTCCACCTGTTGCAGTCACCCCCAGTTAACTTGAAAAGTTGATTCTAAACTCCTAAGAAATAATAACAGAAAGAAATCTTACTGTAGAAGTATCTTGGGATTTCACTTCCTTTAACTCCAAAAGGTGAGCGTCTCTGACAAGCTAAATGTGAATAAGCAAAGAACACCAAATACACATAAAGAAAAAAGGAGTTGAGCACTAAGAAGCAGAGCAAAAGGGAATATAGAATGGTCATCGTGCCTTTACAGATTTGCCCATCTGGAAGAAAAAGATTCTCCATTTGCCCACCACAATGATCCTTTCTTGCTTTTTCTTTTTGATGGGTTCCTCATACCATCCCATCCATTGGGCTTCCTCTTTGCGCTGGGCGAGCAGAGGAAATAACAATTCTTGAAGAAGGAAGAGAAATTGTCACAACTGCTTTGAGAATAGGAGGGGGAGTGCAAAAAAAAAAACTCACGTTGATCTGAATCTCCAACCTCCTTCATGCTTGAGTAAGGGCTTCGCACAAGCAGGCTCAACTGTCTAGCCTCTGAGCAGCCAAGTGTGTATATCCCACAAAGCAAACTTCACTGAAGGAGGATGTGTTTTCCGCTGGTTGTGAGGTGGACCTCTCTTTGAGGGGGGCGAGTGGTTGATAAAAGCAAAGAGAAATGCTTCTTCTTTCTATGGATGCCGATCGGGGATTGCTTTTTAGAGAGAAGGGGGAGCACTAGGAACAGAGCATTGGGGCAGTTCTCTCTACGCCGCTTGTCATTAATTTTTGTTTGCGGGCTTGGTTCAGGGCTACAACACCCAACAGTCACACACGCGGACTGTCGACGGGGTGGGCACCCTTGCCGTCACCCTAGTTCGAATCCGTTAGGTGTCTAATCAAAATGTTGTGTCGAAAAATTTTTTACCCAGAATTGCAATTTGAATTCAATTCAGAAATTACAAAATTTTCCTGTAATTAACTTCCTGTTAGAGAGTTTTACATTTTTAAGGTTAAAAATTTGGGTCTGCAAGAAGAAAGAGTGAGAGGTTGGCTGTGAGGCAAGAGGTGTAAAGAAGCTTAGGTATCTATCATCAAAGATTAGTGGTCTTCTATTGTGTAAAAATTAAAAAAAAAATGCTTCTCTCTTTGTTGTTGTTTTGACTTCTTAAGCTCTTAAGTTTATTGTTATTGATTGTACCAACATCTTGGCAAACACCTTATTATTATTATTATTATTCTTATATTGATGTTACCATACACTTCTTCAAAACTTGACCAACAAAAGAGAAGAGAGGAGAACCTCTCAGTTACTGGTGGTGTTGGGGCTTCTCTTGGAGTGCTTCCACTCCTCGATTTGCAGCTTCAGTTCTGTGTCTACTCATGTCATGAAGAGA